>JXTB01000791.1:0-80539 GCA_002914805.1 Parasponia andersonii | reverse complement strand
CAAGAACAATGATCCTTGTAAACCTTGCAGACGTCTCCATATAATAACTTATAAGGATGCAGGTTTTCCTTCGTATATGGAACTTGGATCTTGCAAAGGAAAATTATTACGAGGGAAAAGATAAGGGGAAGAAAAGAGGAAACTTCTTCCTGAAGCTCTATAAAATTTTGTTTTCGACATTTTGTCTTTTTCAGAAATTTTTCGAAAATTTGATAAAATAAGATTATGTTTTGAGATTGAAATTGATTATACTTATTAGTACTATCATATGTTTAGTATACTATTAGATCGGATTAGAATTACACCTTTTAGAGATTTAGAAAAAAAAAATAGCTAATTGATTTAAAGTATTAAATTTGCAAATATAATAATGTTTAGTTGTATTTGAATCCTTAAGTTTTCAAAAGTGGACCTACGCGGTCAGAGCTTGGGATTATAAATCACATTCTTTTTTATTCTAATAAATAACCAAATAAATAAATCACATTCTTTTTTTAGGGGATATAAATCACATTTACTTGAAATTTATAAATAATTTTAATCCATTGGGACGATTTTGGTTACTGGATAATTTATTTTTGTCCAGTGTGACGCACTCCAAGTCGGGTTGAGCATCGATTTGGATCCAATAGATTCGGAGCAAACCAATTCAATTTAACCAAAAATTGGATTCTGTAGTTGTACATTCAATCTAATATCAGCATAAAATACAGCCAAATCTAATATTATATGTTAGTTTTACACGTTAGTTAATTATAGATTAATTTCCAATCTCATAAACATAAAAATTAGATTGAAACCCTCAACTTCAATAAATCTAAACTTATGCATCCCACTATATACAATAAGTTATACAAACCAAATAAAAAAAAGTTCTAACAAATAAATCAAATTTTAAAATAAATTATATTAATTTATGTGAGCTAATTAAGATAACATCATAAAATTTATATATTATCATGTATCTATATAGTGGATTGGATTGAATCGATAAAGTGAATTTTAAAGTTCAAAACCGAAACAAAACTAATCCAATTGAGTGTTTAAAAAAAAAGGTTGGATGTCAAATCAAAATTGGATTAAATTGATTGGTTATCCAATCACATTGGATTATTTGCTCATCCCTACATATAGTGCACCAAACTCAGCACCAAAATTATATTTAAAGATTGAGAAATAAAAATGGGTGTCCACTAAAATACATAAGTTTTTATACTTTGATATACTAGCTTTAATTTATACAATGAGTATATTAATTTTTATAATAGTTGAATCAGATTTTAAACTTGGTATATCCCCTAGTATACCAACTAGGGTTAACTGCGGAAAAAAACAAAAACAAAAACCCATGAAATTTAGTGATTTTGCAATCTAAACTCTATGTTTTAATTTCTGAAAAAAAAATCTGCTCAGTTTGGAATTCAAAATATGTGTATTTTTTATCCATATTTTTGACAATTTGTTCTTAGAAATTATGAATCTAAACTCACGTTATATTATTCTTGTTCCAAAATAGTTAAAACATTTATAAAAAAGATCGTTTAGACTAATATAAACTGAGCAAAATATAGGAGGACACAAATTTTTTTAACTTCAAATTGTGAAAGATTTTTTTAGGTAGAAATTAAAGCATATGGTTTAAATTATAGGAAGTCAAAACTTAAGGGTATTGTTTTGTAGTCAACTCTACCTATTATTTGCTACAGTATTTGAAAATAGACATTTATTTGAAAGAGATCCAAAATTTGACAATTTGCTAAGAGCTACTAAATTCACCTTGAAATTTTCTCTTAAAAAAATTCGCTTTTTTTTCGGTTAGAGTCCACACAAGAGAAAGTGAGGTCTCTTAATTATTATTTTTTCCCTATTCAAGTTCTAAACAGGAAGCTAATATAACCGTGAAAGTGAAGAGACAACTACTTAGGTGAATAAGAGAAAGAATAAAATGGAAATAAGAACAAAACTAAAAAAAGGAGCACAATATAAGAAATAGTGTTTTTTTACCGTTTATAGCCTATAGGGGAAACTTTTTAAAATAGCAATTCCAGGATCCAATTTTGTCCTAGAGCAGCTATCTAAATATGGATGAATTATGGCCAATTTGGTATTGGCACGTAGTACTGCAGTTGTGTCGTAGTTTTGACGTATCTGTGAGCAAGAAATAACTTTGAGGAAAAAAGAAAAGGTTTAAATGTTTAGTAAACTTAATTTATAAAATTGATGTATTATTTAAAAGTAGTATCTAATTTTTGATAAATTATAAATTATGAGTACTATAAAATATTATTTTAGATAATTTGTATTATGAGAATATAATCAGTTTTGAAAAACAAACTATTATTATGTTTCTCAAATCTTGCTTAAAATAGTAGTTATACTATAAATTTTAAAATCTGTTGATTAAAGGCAGTAACTTGATATGTCAATATAGACTGGACTTTGTGGATTAGTCTATATTCTGACAAAAAAAAATATATATATGATATCGACCCGTTACATATAATAGAGGTCAAGTTAGGCTTCAGTAATAGTCCTATCAGCCTGGCTCGACCAGATTCATATTTTTTCTGACTCATATTTAGCTTTTTTATATATAATTTTAAATATATTTTTTAATTAATTTTTTTTAAAAAAATTAATTAAATATTTTTATTTATATACTTTTAATATTATTTATTTTTTTGTTTTTATTTTATTCAAATTTAAAAGAATACAAATGAGTTTTAGTCCCATATTTTAGCTCATATGAGTACATATTTGATATTTTAAATCATAAAATAACAAAAATATGCTCACATTTTGGCCTATAATCAGCCCGCATAGGCATGGTCCATTTAATCTCACATCAAATATGGACTGGACTTGTGAACTGTGTTGGATCCCTTAATTCAGGCCAACCTGATACAAATCTCGTGTGTGCTTATTAAATATGGACTGAGTTTACCATCTCGATCCACTTTATATCTCGCCAGTAACTTATCAAATGCCTCTCTCTCCCTATTTTTTCTCTAACCGCTTTCAAAAACTAAAAGCAGAATCTAAAAGCAATCCCAAACATAGCTTATAATATTTTATTTTTTTACTGAAACGACCCATGCTATGGGTATAAATCTCAACCGGTTAGTCAAAAAAAAAATTAAATCTGTTGACGAAATCCAATAAGTCAATACAGAAACCTAAAACTGTTTTTTTATTTAAAAAAATAACCAATCAATAAACAAATCTCAATTAATCGAAGAAAATTATAAGCAAATGTGGAGCTTTACAATAAAAAAATACTACTAAAAACTAACAAAAATATTGTAGGCATAAAAGTAGGCCTATAAAATAATATAGAGGTAAACTTCCTTCCATGTTATGGTAGAAGGGAGTGTGGAAGAAATATACTAAAATATGATAACTTTAATAGTCTATTCGACTTTTTAAGAATTTGAAATTTTGAAAAAAGAAAAAGAAAAAGAAAAAAGGGCAAATGTTATCAATATTCCCAATATGTTCACTTATTTGGCATACTGGTATCAAAATTTTGTTTTGCATTCAAGTATTTAACATTTTTCTTTCTTGTCGTTACTTTGTCTTTTTAATTTTCCATTCAAAGAAAATTCCATCATAGGCTATTTGAGGAGGAAAATTTTAGACCATTAATCCTTAATGTTTCACATATTTAACGATTTCGTCTGTATTTTTATTTCGTTTTATCATTTTAAAATTCCACTAAAATTCTTTGATTTTTGTCAAAGTCATAGTGTTGACCTCTAAAACAAATATAATTAAAAAAAAAATACTCGATAGTCAATAAAATTTTATTCCCTTGGCTATATTATTTTTTTAGTGTAAACAATTAATTATTACTAACTTTAGTGTAACTGTTCCATAATAAAATGAGAATTGAGACAAAAAGTAAAATTTTATCGTTAAATTTGACTTGTAGAAATAGGTGTATGAATAATTATTTTAGTTTTAGGAATAGAAATGTAATTACTTTTGGACCATGGATGTTACTATAGTTGACATAAACTAGAGTATGTTTGTGCAATTTTATTTTATTTTGCTTTATATTCGATTCCGATTAACTGTTTCTTTTATACTCATAGTTCTTTGATTTTTTTTTTCAAACAGTTGTTTAACGACAATATTAGAGAATATCACGAGTAGGAAGACAAATCATATCTCAAATTTATGTCGGATCATTCTTGGGTACAAGAATTATCTCGAAAAGTCCCTCATTTATTAAATAATTTGTTATTCTCTCCTCTCATGCTTTACAATCTCACATGGCATCTAAAAGCTATTTTGAACAAATTTTATGAAAAATTAGCGAATGCAATATACTTAAGTGGATGCCTAGTAAAAAAGCTTAGACTCAAATACTAAATAAGTGAAAAGTTAGTGATCAATAACATAAAATTTCTCTCCTCAAAAAATGAGCTCTAACATATGTAGATAGAGAAGAAAAAAAAAAAAGACCAATACATACCAAGCAAGAAAAATAATTAAGACATGAATACCCAAAAAAGACAAAAAAAATAGGAAACCAAAATTTGCCCAACAAGTAGGACATTATCAACTACTGGTATTATTTTTTTATAATATATATAAATTTAATTATCTATAAGTATTATTTTAGCCAATTAAAATTGGTTATACACGTCTTTTCGTGATAAATGAGAAGAAAAAAATATTAAATAATAAATTTTTTTTCAACTACTTAAATTATGATAGCCGATAGATGTTCTAATAGCTAAAAAAAATACATGTGAATAGGTAAAAAAAAAATCCTACCAAATTGATAACCTATATATATATATATATATATATATATATATATATATAAAAGTAATAATCTAGTATGTATTTTTTGTTCTTTTACATATCTATAGTTTTTTTTTCAGTCATTATATCATCATTTAAGGCTGATATGATTTGTGTATNTATAGATAGATAAAAAAAATAATACCTACTGAATTTGGTGATATATATATATATATATTAATATATCGAACATCTCTCTAAAACAATTAATGTTGAGTACTGTATATGTGCAACCTTCTAAATTCTATTATATTTTTAATAGAAAGTCATGTGATTTGAGATGATAGACTAATTAGTAATCAAATATATATAAAAAGAAAGAGCAAAAATAGAATGGAGAGAACCAAAAACAATAAGCGGAACGAAATAAGATTCATTTTAATGAGTAACAAATTAGTATGTATACACATACAAAAATACTAAATATTCAACTCGTGGCAATTTGGTCTTCAAAAATTTAATTGTAGCAGTTTGGTTCTTAAATTATCTGAATTATAACTTACTGTTAATTTTTTTAATCAAAACACGTGAGGAGCACTTAGTGATCTAAAAGTGCATTTGAGAAGTATTTAGGAACTTCAAACACAGAAATGAATAATCATAGAAAAATTTTATCTAAATTTACAGTTTTAAGAACAATGAAAAATGTGAAAAATACATCTTTTATTTTCTTCAAATTATTTTGTTCAATTTTGTTTTCATTTAAATATGCTTTCATAAGCTATAGTGTACTCCTCACATGTATTTTTAATCAGAAATTTAACAATAAATTGTCACTATATAAAAAATTCAGAAGCTAAATTGCAACAATTGAGACTTTGATGATCAAATTGCCACAAATTGAATAGTTAAGAGACATTTGTGCCATAAACCTTCTGAATTAAAGATTGCTAAATGTATTATGTTTATATTTTTTTTAGCCATATTGACTGAGATATGGATTCTATTAAGATTTATAAAATGATTAAAATGTGAAACTATGAGATACGAGAATGTAAAAAAGATTGCATTTATTATTCTTTATACGAATTAGTAAAGATGCTTATAATCTAAGTCACTTAACTAAGCTTGGGACAAATTATGCAACTGATAAGAGATACTGACTTGCACATTATCATCTTAATGGAGAGTGAAAACACACTTACAACATGTGATTTGCATTATGCAGTGTCCTATAAGTTCTAGTAACCTTCATTGTAATTTTCACATGAGATCTCAATATCTAAATATTGTGACATTCTTAGACTGTTTAAAACATAGCAGTGCACAACTATTTCGCAATGTTTTGTTATGAGATTAACATAACTTGTTTACATGAATCTAAAAGAAAGGGTAAAAAAGTAAAAATAAAATATACACAAGTCAATATTCTGATTTCAATTACGCTCTCTCTTGGAAGTTTTAGAACAAGTAAATAAGTTGGCTTTTTAAAAAAAGTGTAGAATCGCAACATTTTCTGCGTCCCACATGGCAAGCTCCATGGATAAAACGTCCAGAAGTCCTGTAGTAGTAAGAACAAACTCACGGTAACCACATTACAGTTGAGTTGGAATCTCCTCTACCTACACTATAGTCCAAATGCTCATTTCATATTTATCAACCACCACAAGTGCGTCCTCAAGCAAATCGTTATTATGAAATTGTATTTTGGTTGCTAATGCTTAGAGGGGATTGGGAAAGGTTGGGAGAGGAAATTTCCCCGATTTCCCACTCTCAAAATTAAATGCCGCATCTCTCTTATTTCCAAACCTTGTATTAAATGCAGCAGCTGGAGTACCCACCCACCTTCCCCTCTCTCTCTCTTCCCTCCCCCAAAAAAAAAAAAAAAAGAAAACCCCTTTCTCTCTGTCTCTGTCTCTTTCTCTCTCCTCCCATAACTAATGGCTAAACCCCTTCAACCCCTTTCTCTCTCCCAATGTCCTCCTCTTCCTCCGCCACCGCCTCTGCCTCTGCCTCTGCCTCTGCCTCTGCTTCTTCTACCAATTACTTCACCAATCTCGGCCTCGGCTACCCCATCGCCATCGCCCTCGGCTTTCTCGTCCTCCTCTCTATTCTCCTCCTCGCCTCCTACATCTGCTGCCGCAGCGCCTCCTCCTCCCGCCACCACAGCCACTCCTCTTCTCCCCCAAACCCTAACCTCAACCCCAATCCTAGCTCCGAGGGTGTGATTCTGCCCCGGATTATCTTCGTCGCCGAGGACGATGACGTCGACGAGGACGGCGGCCGCCGCGACCTCGCCGAGAACGCCGTCGTCGGGCTCGACCAGATTGTCATCAACTCCTACCCGAAGTTCCCCTACGCGAGGGACGTGGCGACCGTCAAGGAGTCCACGTGTTCGATCTGTCTCTGCGAGTATAAGGACTCCGAGATGCTGAGGATGATGCCCGAGTGCCGCCACTACTTCCACCTCTGCTGCCTCGACGCGTGGCTTAAGCTCAATGGCTCATGCCCCGTCTGCCGCAACTCGCCGCTGCCTACGCCGTTATCCACTCCCTTGCAGGAGGTCGTCCCTCTTTCCCAGTTCGCCGCCGATCGTCGACGGAGTAGGTGATCATGCCGTTTCTGGTTTAATTCTTTTCTTTTTTTGATTTTTTTTTTGTTTCTTTATGGTTTGGATTATTTGAGTCTGGCTCGGTGGTTGGTTCAGTCTGGGAACTGTAAAATNGTGAGATTGAAATCTGGATTTGGCTATGCAACAAGTGAGTTTTATTAGTTGGTTTTAATTAGTTACATTGAATCCAAGAAATTCGTTTTTTGCTTTTACAGTTACATACTATTTAAATTATGCAGTTTCCTCTGTTTATATTTGTATAATTGCAGAATATTGTCTCTCTGTTTTTTTTTCCCTTATATATTTTTTTTTGGTCGATTCATTATTATTATCACTTTTTTTGTTGGAATTTAACGGTACCATTTTTCGTTCTTAAATTTATTTTCCCTGGTTCTTCTTCTCCTACTTGTCCGAATATCATTTTTTAATTCATGCTTTGTACATTTCTTTTGTTTATTTATTTTGATTAATGAACTGAGGCCAGTTGGAGACGATATAGTATATACACAACACAACCATTCACTGGCATTGGCATGTGTTGGATTCCAAGGTTGTAACTTGTATAGGTACAAGTGGATTCTCAAGTTACAGATGCCTATATTTTCGGATTCCGCCGTTTGTTTGTTTTTATTCATTTTTTTTTTTTTTGCCATTAAATGGTCCACGTCTTTTTTGGTTGGATATTAATATACGGTTCTGATTTGGTGGCTATCTTTAATACGTGCAATTACGTTAATTTATTGATTAGAGGTACATTAAAGGAATATCAATCAAATCGCAATAATGGCATTTACTCGTGGATTACTATTTACAACTGTATTGACGTTTTATTTGCATAGAGGCCGATATTTACAAGTGGACTAGAGATTGGCATATTGCTATCTTTCTACGACTCTTATTGGCATATTGCTATCTTTCTACGACTCTTACTCTATATATTAACAAAAGAAAACATTTGATGGCCAAAACATCTCTTATGACTATGTGTGCATGGCAACTCATCCCTAAAATTATATTCTCGTAACGAAATAACCAAAAAAGTAAAATAATAATAATACTAGTTATACAAATGAGATTTGATTTGTGTATTAAATGGGAATATAAAATCAACTTCTAAACTGATATTTTTGTTGCCTTTTTCTTTTGTTATCATGTGATAGTCAATTCGGTGACTTCAGTCAATTACAAAAGGGAAAAACCATGTGTCTGGAGCCAAGTAGGCAAGTAGTTTATGCTTTTATCTTTTATTTTTGGGGTTGGGTTTAATTTGTAAGAGAAATATTGATATATAATATGTTAACGTGCCCAAGGTGGTTACCAAGCAACTGTGTAACAAAAAGAAACGGGTGAATTGTAAAATAAGTATCACGAAAATTTAAAAAAAAAAAAAAAAAGGATCACACAAGTTTTGTGCGTTTTGAAAATTATATCCTAAATTCGAATTTTGTAAAATAATAAATTAAGAATTTATAAAAATTAATACTTTTTATTAAAATAGAATTAGTTTTTTTATTCTTTTTAATTTTAAAAATATTATTATTTTAACTTATTAATATTATTCAAAATATTTATCTAAATATTAATTTTTAATATCAAAATATTATTTTACGGTTCAAATATCTTTTTAGAATATAAGTGTGTTTAATAAAATAAAAACGTCTACAGTAACTTGGAAGTCAACTCAACATTTTAGCGTTCGGCACCTGCACGTGTCCATCTAACACTGTAATCGCTTGTCTTATGTGCCTCCCAGTGTTCAAGTTCTAGAGCTTAAAATCCATGAAAACATTTTTTTTCTTATTTCTTTTTTTTTTTTTTTTAAAAAAAATATAGGAAGCCTTTAAGCAGTCCACGATCCAACCTGGTGGGATGTGGGACGGTAAAAAATTGGTGCGCTGAGAATCACTTACCCAGCCAGAAAATTTTTATCAGGAGGACGTCCATTAAAATTTTTTTTAACTAATTTTAAAATACATTAATTAACATAGACCATTGTAAATTAAAAAAAGATATTTAAAGTGAGTCTAAAGAAAAATTATTTAAAATATAAATAAAATTTAGTAAAAATAATATAAAAAAAATTTAGAAATTTTAAAAAAATTACTGCATCATATTAGAGGTATTATGGAATTTTTTTTTATAAAAAAGGCAAAAATAATAATTACAAAAATTCAAAACAAATAAAACTTAAAATTGAAATTTTAATATGAAATTGAGATAAAAAGTATAAATTTAAAAGAAATGAGGGGAGCCACCGCCCCCCTGCCCCTGAAGTGGCTCCGTGTTGCCGAGGATCGGGTGCAGACCAATACGGCCAAAATGTTAAGAGGGAAAAAAGAAGAACAGAAGTTTAATTTTTACATAAAAGGATAAAAAAGTGAATTCAAAAGTGTGTGGTATGTAACGGTCATGCACTCACTCATTTATGATATTATATTATATTTTTTTAGTAAATAAAAAGAGAAAGATCTTAGTGACGTGTCATTTTTCATATCGTAGTTATTAAGTGAAAGAAGATTTTAAAGTACATAGTCTTATCACTTCGACCATCTTATAATTGTTTATTATCATTTTTTTCTTATCGGTTTTAAATACGTATTGCAACTATCCATCAATTATTTCCTACAAATGGATATATTATTAAGAAAATCGTCCTTATGGTTGATTGCCTCCCACTTCTAGCCCATGAAAAATTTAAAAATATACAGCTACTTTTATGCAGATTGTGCATGGATTGTACGGCAGAGTGGCCTTAATCTCTGGAGCTGTTTTATCAACTTGTTTTTAACTTCGACAAACTTCTTAAAACAGGAATCGGATCCTTAGGAATCAAAGAAATACAGTATATTTCCAGCACATATATATATAAATGTATATATAATATAAAACAGAATAATATTAACTACAGGCATAAGAACTTCTCCCAATAACAAAACTCTGATCTCAAGAATTATGGAATCTCCAATTGTCAATTTTTTAATCAAACTATAGTCTCCAATCTTCATTTAACGTTTGTTTATTAATTAAAAAAAAGAACATTTACCTATGTCAAACTCAAACTCATGATCTCAACCCCAATTTCGACTCAGAAAATGAACGAAGCTGATTTCAGGTATTATCATATTTCACCGAACTATTTGTTGCAGATAGATTTTGTTAGTCAATGTGAACCATTTCAATCATTGAAAATCATTAGATCCATGTTCCACAGTTTGTAAAAACCTGTTTTTCCTTTTTGCCTTGAATACTATTTTTTTTTTTTTTTGTTTTTCTACCCCCAAAATTTTGAGTCTCATTGCAAAGAAATATGGCAAAACAAAGTGTTGGATTGAAGTTGGGAACATGGAGAGGAATAAACAGGTCACTCTTAGTACTGGGCACACTTTGTTTTTTCATCTTAGTGGCCACATTCTCCAAATTCTACTCTTTCAGATCACTTCTTATAGCTAATGATACCTACTGCAACCAAGAAAAAAACAGTCAAACCCAAATCCAAGTACAAAAGAATCTTCAAATCGTTATTCAGAAAATCCAGAGAGAAATTCAGGAGATTCAAAACTCACCCACTACAGAGTCCTCGTTAAAACACCACTCATTTTTGGCTGACATATTGGGTCTTATCGAGTCAGTCCAAGAATCTTTACCGGAGATTCAAGAGGTTTCTCATTTAGACAGTCCCATTAATGAAACTTATTATGGTCATTTCTTGGGATGCAAGCAACGATCTGTTGAGCCAGGGGAGTACTTTCTGATCGAAGAGATTCGTAAGTACGTGAAGATGAAACCCAACAGGCTAGGGAAGCAGAATTTCATGGCGGCTAATGGGACTTTCACTAGTATAGGCCATGCTTGTTTCGCCATGAAAAGGGAGCTAGAGGAGTATATGGATTACGACATTGGCGAAATCTGCAATGACGACTGGAAACTAGCACAGAAGCTCATGGTTCACGGCTGCGATCCGTTACCTCGAAGGAGATGCTTCTCCAGAGCGCCCCAGCTATACGACAAGCCGTTTCACATCAACGAGTCGATGTGGAAGCTCCCAAACGACAGGAATGTCCGATGGAACCAGTACCGGTGCAAGAATTTCACGTGCCTGGCGAGCAATACTACTAGAAAGGGGTTCTTCAAGTGCGCAAACTGCTTCGATCTCGCGAATCACGAGATGCCCAGATGGGTTCAACAAGCGAATACGAGCGACAACGCTGCGGATTTTGTTGCACACCAAGTGCTCGACATAAAGCCTGGGGAGATTAGAATCGGACTGGATTTTAGCGTCGGGACCGGGACTTTTGCGGCCAGAATGAGGGAGTTTAACGTGACCGTAGTGACGGCCACTATCAATTTTGGGGCACCCTTTAGTGAGATGATTTCTCTCCGGGGACTGGTCCCACTCTACTTGACGATAAATCAACGGTTGCCCTTCTTTGACAACACGCTTGATATGATCCACACCACAAGATTTCTAGATGGGTGGATTGACTTTGTGTTACTGGACTTTGTTTTGTACGATTGGGACAGAGTACTCAGGCCCGGGGGTCTGCTTTGGATTGACAGCTTCTTCTGTTTGAAAGAGGATTTGGACGATTATTTGGAGTCGTTTAAGATGCTACGGTATAAGAAGCATAAATGGGTTATTGTACCAAAGCTTGATAAAGATGATAGAGAGGTGTTCTTTTCTGCTGTACTGGAAAAGCCGCCAAGACCATTCCGATAATTGTTTGGTCTCTTGTTCATCTGAGTCTTATATAATACATGTAAGTACTACCTTGATTGTTTAGGCACGTATAATAGTTTCGAATTCAAGACTCATAGGTCATTTGACTCATTTGTAAACTCAACATTCTGCGTAGAATGTCACGACAGTTCGAAAAGGTCCATGAAGTATGAAGTATCCAATATGTGAAGACTTTGTTCTCAAAAATTCAATTAAAAAATTTTCTGAATTTTTTGATCTGTAACAATTTGGTTCTAGATTATTAAAATTATAATATGTTGTTAAATTTTTGACCAAAATATACACAGTAGTGTTTGAAAATATATTTGAAAAGTATTATAATGTACAATGAATCAATTTAAATTTCTTTAAATATTTGTTCAGATACTAAGACGTTAACATCAGAGTGTATTGTTGCAATTAGACAATTTAGAGTTACTACAAATCAAAAAATTTAAGAATTTAATTACCATAATTAAAATTTTGAGGATTAAACATACCACAAATCGGATAATTCACGACCATTTGTGCCACAAACCCATTTTTTTAATCCAAAATTTTCGTAGTTGATGCGATAGACAGGTCAGTAGTACCATATCACATGAGGCTCTTAGGCTGCATATTCAATGTGTTTTGTTAAATTGATCTTTGGTCTAAAATGTTAACCCAGTCCTTTCAAGGGAAAGAAAAAGAAAATATTAGCTGAGCTCCCAAAAATTTTTTAACTGAGATTATACGAAGATCAACAAATTGAACCTAAAAAAAGAAAAAAAAAAACAGACATACAAAAGTACAAAATTAATTTGAAAGCCTTTAAATTTTGAGAAAATTAGACATTATACAATGTTTTCAGAAAAAAATTTAAAAATTACACGTGTTTAATGTTTTTTTAAGGTGCAATACGATTTTTATTAGAAAAATACTATTTTAAAAAAAATTAGAAATATATTATTTTTTTAAATAATAACTAGTAACCGAAAAATCAATTTCTAGAAACTAGTAACTATTAATTAAAGGTATTTATAACTACTATATAATCGGTAATCAAGTAAGCCATAACTAGTTTTTAGAAACTAGTAATCAGTAGTTATTTTAAAAATTATATTTTTCTAATTTTTTGAAAGCGATGATTTCTAATAAAATCCGTACGAAAATTTAAAAAAAAACTCAATTTTTGCATTTTTGTAATTATTTTGGATTTTTATAGATAAAAAAGTGTTAGAAATCCTTAAATTTCTTGTTGATCTCGTGGAAAGGTTCCATTGTCCTGGGCTTCCCAAACAAAAGAAAGAAGGGCTTCTTAGCTAAATGGCGTATTTTAGATTCTAAGTTTAAGAAATTGTTTATTTTCAGATACTATTAAAAATGGATGAATTTATCAAAAAAATTTGCAAAATGGCTACCTTAATCAAATACAACCACATAATAATTGATATACTAATATAAAATTGATACACTAATAAACAAAAATTATATACGAATACATAATGATTTGATATACAACAAATTGATCCACTAAAAAATTTCATTCTTGAAAGAAAGTGATAAAAAAAACAGACACTTATTAATTAGGTTTAAAAAGGTCATTTCTTAACATAAGGTGAACACAAACAATTTTTTTTTAATAAATATTGAAGAAAGAAAACTAGTACTATGGGCCTTTTAAGATGAGGAATGAAAATGAGCTTCTTACAAAATTCCAAGTCCAAAAAATTGAAAACTAATATGCTGATTTTGTTATTCTATTATTATTATTTTAAAAAAAATTAAATAAATGATCAATATTTTAAATTTAATTAAGTAGATGTTTATTTTTAAAAGTTTATAGCTAAATATTTAAGTGTATATATATATACGTATATATGTAGACTTAGTAGATAAATATATCTATCAATTTGTACTGAAAATATAAATTTTTATGTTTGGTATATAATATTTTACATGTAGTATATAAACATATGTATAAGACATTTTGCTACAATATTTAAAGAACGGATATTTGCTTAAATTGGGCCTAAAATTCAATCATTTTGCTATAAAACACTTTAATTTTCTTTTTTTTTTTTCTTTTCAAAAAGCTAGGATTTGTTAGAAAATATTACTTTTTTTTAAAGTTTATTTGGAAAATATATCACTTTCTCTTTCAAAATTGACATTTTTTTAAATATACTCGAGACAACCAATTAAGTTACTTGAAATAATTAGTCTATATATCGTAAGTACCTCATCAACTAGTAAAATTGGAATATTTCTAAATTTTTTATAAGTGGTGTTTATTAAATCTATGATTTTTCAAAAAAAATTTAACCATTCGATGGATTTTTCAATTTGTTTTTTTGAAATTCATCATATAATATCAAATTTTCTCAATGAGAGTTGGTCTAATTTAGGAGAAATATTTAGCTTGTCTGGGATGACTTTTACCTTGAAAAGTAAAAAGTATTAGAAGATTTTCTGTAAAAACTAGCTAAGTTAATCAATTATTTTACCACCCAACTATTAATTTTAAAAACTTAACTTTACCTACTTAGTGTGTGATTTTTAACGCTTTTCTCTCACTTATGATTCTTCCACTTTCTTTGTTTAATGAAACTTGTATGTGAGTGATAAAGTTGTGAATGAAGGCTCTAATTAGTATAAACTTAATTTCGATAATCATATTTAATAAAGAAAATTTTCAAAATATATACATATATCAAATTTGGTCACATTACAAAATATATAAATATTTTAAATTTGATAAAACTAATATCAAATTTAACACATACTATAACGATAATATTGTAGTTTGTAACACATATTAGTGGCAAAATTATAAACTTCAGCACATGCTATAATGGTAATAATGTAAATATTTGTAAATGCTAAAATTCAATATATATTATTCTTTGTATTATATTTAACACAACAAATATAACATACGAAACATTATATATAATATAACATTAAAGAATTTTGTATGAACTAAATACTAAAACTTTAACATTAGCATAAATTGTAGCATACCCATTAGAAATACTCTAAACTTTCTATTTTTCCTGCTTTTTTCTTTCCACCCTAATAAATATAGCCTAAATTGGACCCAAAGAACTCATCCATATGTTCATCCAACCGACCCTAGAGCAAGAGCTAGCATACTAGAGGGCTGCATTAGGAATATATATATATATATCGCTCGTGCTAGTCTTTTCAATGCTGATTGTGACACAAACTGTGCCCCTACGTCATGCACATTCGTTTCATTGAGAACTCGCTTTCAGATTTTCTCCACCAGGCCAGCCCACAATCAAATGGGGCTCTAATTTTCCCACTAAGATTCCGTACGTGCTCAATTGAACATAGAAAATAATGGTAGAAAACTGAGGAGAGAGAGGAGAAATATCTCTAAATAGTCTAATTCTTTTCTGAGCAAAAAACAAATTTTAAAAAAAAAAATCTTCGGTTTTTTGTTGGGTGTGCCACACCTTCCAGATATCACAAGATATTATATGATATCTCTCCACTCCTCAATTTATTAGCTTTATACACGTCGAGCTACCCATCAGTACAGAAAACAATTAACAAAAAAGATTAAAGCATATCCACAATTAAAAATTAAATAAAGGTTACAAAAAGAAACTGCCTACTTCGAATGCTTTTCCTGGCCTTTTCATTTACCTCTTTTCTAATTCTATAATGGAAAATGAGCACTACATTGATTAACGATGAAGAAATCTGGGGTTTTCTGTTTAGAGTATTAGGGATTCTTTTGCCTTTGGATACCTGGACAAACATTTTTTTTTTTTTTGAGTACTTTTGCCCTTTTGAATTTTTTAAAAAGGCCAATATTAGATACTTCATCTCTTGTTCAATTTTTATTTTCATTTTCTTAATACAACTGAAATGTAAGTCTAGAATTATGAAAATATACCTGCGAGATTAATAGGTGAATTGAGATCTCTAATAAGTACATAATTTTTTTCATTATTTGAGTAAAGGCCTTTGTTGGATCAGTTTCTCAACAGCTTTCCACATGTCTTTGAACCGCTGATGATGTGTCCTCCAACTGTCCACATGTCCTTACTATTCCAAAGTATTCTGAACTTCAGGCAGGATCCGTGAGACGGGGTGGCCAATTGCAAAGATTCTCCGATGCTTAAGTCAGTGATCTTTCTTTGATTCAGGGTAACAAGGATTTAGATCTATATGAGTATATCTTTGTTTCTTGCTTGTAAACTTTCAAATATTTCTTTTTGTATGCGTACATGCCCCTCTCGGGAACGCATGGCTCATATATATATATAATCCTGAGATTGTGAACCATTCGCGTCTCAATCTCAGGATTGAATACCTTTTTCCTCAACGTTTTTCCCAGAGATCACAGGCTGAGATTACCGTGATCTCCTCTGTATCGCTGTAGCCTGCCTCCTATGGCTTGAGTCTATCAGAAGCGATGTGGTATCACATGTGACTCGCATGGTATTTTAACTAATCACTCTCGACACCTATCGGATGGTGGGCCCCGTTTGTGACCTGTTCTGCCGCTTAATTGTCAACGTGGTATATGATTTGATAACGGGTCGCTAAGACCCCTCGAATTATTCATTAAAATATACGAGATTCAATAAATTGAAATGAATTAATACAATTTTTTATCTTTTTTTTTTTTGGAAATCATATCATGACAATTTCAATCTTCATGGATTGAGAAATAGAAGTCAAAAAAAAAAAAAAAGTAAACAAGGTGACCACTGAGCATATATTTGGGCTGCGGATAAATCAAAATATTCCGAAATTTGAAGGCAAAGCTAAATTTGAAAATTAAAAAATTAAAAAATTAAAAGGCAAAGCAAGCTGTTGAGACGGATTCATACAACGAACGTCCTCATCATAATTAGCATGGACCTATCCCTCCTTATAATTGTCCCCTAAACCCTAACGTGGAGCCCACTTACCTGTGGACCCCACCGACCACCCGGAGAAACAAACACACTGCTGTCACCGTCCATCACTCTGATCCCACCCGTCTTTCAAAATGACGCCACTTGTCAGCTCATCTTTCAACCAGGTCGGTTACTTTCTCAAATCTCCACCGCCCATCGCTCTATCCTCCACGTGCAACCGTTAACTATTTAACGCCGTTACCAAAATAAAAAATTCGAATAACTGGCTCTGAATACGAGCCTGAGGTTCGGATGAAAAGGACAAGATCCAACGGTCAAGATCTAATCTCCTTCTACGCACCTTTTATATAGCCCAAAATGAAACGCTACTCAGCCTCAGCCTCAGCCTCAAAAACCCTACAAAACTATTCTTAGTTTCAGTATATACATAGAATAATAATATATTATAAGTTTTTCCTTTGGCGCAAATTGCTGTGGTTCTGGTGTGAAATTTGTCGTTGTGTTTGGTTGAGTCGGATCTGGAAAATCATGGCGGAGCATACTGAGAGTGCGGATTCGAAGGTGGAGTCGGTGATCGACAAGATCAGCGAGAAGATCCACGGTCACGATTCGTCGTCATCGTCAGACTCGGAATCGGAAGCTGTGAAACCGGAATCGCCGTCGTCCGTCAAGGCCAAAATTTTCAGGCTTTTCGGGAGGGAAAAACCGGTTCACCAGGTTTTCGGTGGTGGAAAGGGTAAGGATCTCTCTATATCCCTTTATCTCTAGTATATGGTTTGTTATGGATGCGAATGGCTGATTGTTTGGTTTAGTGGTTTTTTTAGATAATTAGACATTTGTTTTGAAGTGTTAGGTTTGTTTGGTTGCCGAGAAAAAGTGGAAATTTTGAGTATGATATTAGTTAGAGGAATTAATTACTGTACAAGTAGATTTGAGATAACGAATATTCGATTCTTGTTTTCTATTATCTTTGTAACTATTTAATAATTATTCAATTATTTTTTTTCTATTATCTTTATAACTATTTAGTAATTTAGACTATTAGAGTGACCGACTTAGTTGATCAATTTTAGAATTTTGTGTTTTTCTTCCTTTTCTTTAAAGAAGGTTACAAAATAATAAGAATGAAAGGATGGGCGTATTAATGTGTTTCTTCATTGTATGAATCAAATAAATTCTACTCTGTAGCTGTAAGCTGTCTGGGCAATTGAATACAGCCTTTGGTATTGTTCCTTTTGAAAATTCACTTATGGTATACTTCAATGTGGTGTGTTAAGAAGCATAGCGAAATGGAATATATATCTATATATATATATATATATATATATATATATATTCTTAATAGTAGGCCTTCTATTTCATTGCAAACCGTTTATGCCAGTACTTGAAGAATACCTATTAGATTTTGGAAGTTAATAGTACAGTGCTTCTTTACTTATTCTTAGGGAAATGGTTTTGATAGTGATGGAAATGACTCAAAATTTGAGTTATACCTCCCTAATTTCCCTAATTATGTAAACACTTCCCCAAAAGTCCTGTTTTGAAGTGTTTTAGTAAACACATGAAGGAAAAGGGAAGCGAAACACTTCTCATATTTTGATATCCATTGTGGTACATTATGGATTAGTAAAGATGGCCATAGGCCCCGTGGCTTTGGTTGGGGAGGATAATGAAATGGGCGGATTTATGCATTTTGTTTTGTAAATAGTTGTCTATTTCTTCAAGCATGTTATGCAATTACTTGAAGAGTACATATTTTTCCCCTATTTTCTCAACCAAATGTTATTGGTATTAATGTCTGTCAGTTTTGGTTATTGCTTGGCACAGCTGCTGATGTGATATTGTGGAGAAACAAGAAGATTTCAGCAAGTTTTCTTGTAGGTGTCACTGGAGCTTGGGTCTTCTTTGAATTGCTTGAATACCACCTACTTACTCTCGTCTGTCACATTTTCATTGCTACTCTTGCAGTCTTGTTCTTGTGGTCTAGGGTCCATACAGTTATCAACAAGTAAGATATTATCAGAACCTTCATTCAGTTTTTTGCCTCTTTATTATTATTTTTTGCCCTTGTGAGTAAATTGTTTTGATTAAGCTCTCCTTGTATTTCAAAATTCTAACTCCGATGATATTATAGGACCTCACCTCGCATCCCACAGGTTTATATTCCAGAAGACCCATTTCTTCAGGTTGTTTCTGCACTTACTATCGAAATCAACCGGGGTTTTGCAGTCTTGCGTGATATTGCATCTGGAAGAGACTTGAAGAAGTTTCTCATTGTATGTGTTCTGATAAATTGCTGTTTACAGTTTGTTGGCTTTTGATTTATTCCCAGGTAAAGTTTTTGAAGTATTCAACCTGTTTTGGCAGGTTATCGCTGGCTTGTGGGTTCTATCAATTGTGGGAAGCTGGGCCAATTTCTTGACCTTGTTTTACATAGGTATGACCAAATTCTCAATGAAAGGACACTATTTTTTGTTTGATATTAATGTTGTACTAGATTCTTATTTTATTGCTATGGGAAACAGTTGTGGTTTCGCTGCACACGGTGCCTGTTCTATATGAGAAGTATGAGGACAAGGTCGACCCCTTCGCAGAGAAGGCATTCATTGAGATAAAAAAGCAGCATGCAGTTTTTGATGCGAGGGTTTTGAGTAAGATCCCTAAAGGTCTGCTGAATTACAAGAAGAAGGCTTAGGGAGGCTGCTCAGGCTTAGGGAGGCTGCTCAAGATGTTTGACATTTTGGTACCCTCATGGTTTTGTAGCTTGTGACGCTCATCTTCTTTCTCTTAATTTTCCCTAGGTCTCTTCTTACTCCCCTGCCCGCTGCCTTTTTAAGGCAAAGCCAATCCTGGGCTCTTTTGCTGTGTTTGCTTCTGGGTTTGTTGGCCTCAGCTTCTTTAAGCTGTAGAATTCATTTATATGCTTTTTTTGAATGGTAGCTTTTAGGAAAACAAGCACTTAACCATATTCGTATCCGTTTTAAGTTTATTAACTGGATATTAGTGTGGTCGCTTGTACATGGGTTGTCACTAAAATATTTGAACAGTTCTGGTGTTTGAGCTTATTTCTTTTTGTTCTTGTTGTGAATGTCATTTTATTGATGCTTCCTTATTTTGTAAGCTTTTGCTGGCAGAGCTGTACCGTAGAGACCTAACCAAGATTAGTAGAATTTTGTTTGTTTTCTGAGTCGTTGTCGGTGCCTGCTGATGTGAATATCTAGAGCTCGTATAATGTGTTATTAGCCTCTGTTTTTAATATGAAGTCAAAGATCTGAATGCTAGGTATGTTTTACATATAATATGGATTATGGTTTGCGAATATTGTAAGAAAACTCTTCCTTTCGTTCATCATTATAAGATAAATGTTAAAAGCACTCGTCGTCACCTCTATTTGGGAATGCCCGTAGCATAGCTTATGTCATAACGACGTGCAGATGTTTCTCTGAAGACGTGCGGATGGTTCTGTGTAGTATTAGGTCTCTGCTTGTTTTGCATTGTCAGGAAAATCTGATCATGATAAATTCACAGCTAGCACAAATCATCTGTTATATCAGCATGTAGATTTTATTAAAATTTTTATTATGAAATTAATATTTAAAATAGCTTTAACTAGCATTTGAATCTTTCTTCTTCTATATTCTTACACACTATTTTAATTGGAATCAGCGAGTTGAACTTATTAGAACATTTTACTGCATCAGTTGTGTTACATGTCCATTTACTCTGATCGACACAATAAAATTTAATCATGATCTGGGTTCTAATATTTTGTAATCCGAAGGTTAATCTGTCATATTCTACAGCCATAACAAGTTGCAAGCGATGACAACAATTCAAGAAAGGACTAGACGTTAATCATGAACGCCCTAACTTGTCTCAAATGCTTGGGAGGTTTAGCAATGTAATGAAAAAGGAGCTACGAACATTTGTTGTCGAAATGTGTTAACCTGGTAGTTTAAATTTGGACCTTTTTTTTGTTCACTTTTCTGAAATCACATGTACAGAGAAAAAATGGTCGTTCAGAAACTATCTTTATGCATGTTATGTTTTGTTATTCTTAGTTACAATTTTGTGACCATATGTTTTGTTATTCTTAGTTACAATTTTGTGACGATGGTCACATTTTTTTAATTTTTATTCTTTATGAAATAATTTATTTTATATTATTATGAATATTATAATTTTTTAAAGATATAAATAATGTCATAATTTTGTAACTAATAATTACAAGTTTTATGACCCATTTTTCAAATATGTTTTAAATTATTAATTACTGGTAGTCCAATTTTGTGTCTCACTATTACAATTTGTTTCGCATCACACAATTTATATTTTAATATAACGAGCGACATACAACGGCCCCTAACAAAGCACTTGCCACTTTATTCATGTATAATCGCACACAATTAATGTTCCACCAGACACTATTTCGTACTATTATATTTATTAGTAGTCATATCTACATTATTTACTGTCACACAATTCTGACAGTAATAATTGTACGATAATTTAGAAATTTACACCTTTTATCTAGTATTCGCATGATCTGTAATTTAAAACCACACAATCTGTGAGACGATCCATCGCTTACAAAACTAACATTATTATAAATCAATCCAACGCACAAAAGTACACAAAAATTAGTTCCAAAATCTATCAGTAGTCACAAATTCAGTCCAAGTCCATTCCAAAAACAAGCATTATTAACTCAGTATACCTAAATCTAACAAAAATAACTCCAAACTACTCCATTGCAGAACCTTTGCCTAACATCAAAATATTAATTGTTATAAACCATCCAAAGCTCAAGAGCAGATAACAAGGAAAAAGATATATTCAACGAAAAATAGAGATTATATTTATACCCAAAATGAAACAAGGTTCCACGAACAGGGGTTAACAGAGCTTGGGACTGGCGAGAAATCTGGGCATTCGTGAGCTTGGTTCCTTAGCAATTTGGGTAGCGAGCAATCTGGCCTTTGTGAACAGGGGAAGAGTAATAGGTGACCTATACTTTGGACGAGTTGGGGACTGAGCAATCCTGACGTTTGCGAGAAGATGGGACTAAGCAAAAATTTGTTGTAGCTGGTTGCCTTGTTGGATCTGCACCTCACATGAGCAAGGGATGTTGTAGATCTAAAGAGAAGGGATGCCCCTGGCCTTGCGAGCAAAGGGTGTTGCACCTCACTTGAGCTAGAACACTGTAGATATGAGGGGATTTTGGTTGTAGAGATCTCGGTGATTTTTTCGAGTTGCTGATGAGGAGTTTCAGGTTTCAGAAGCTTGTTCTTAGTATTTGAATGTATGGGAGATAGTTTGAATGGGATCTATAGTTGGAGTATTCAAAGAATAGATTGGTTTCCAGGCGTCCCTCCCCCCGGCGCCAAAAAAAAAAAAAAAAAAAAGAAATTGGTTTTTAGGAGCACGTGAGGTGACCGAGTCGAAGGTTATTGACATTAGGGTATTTTGGACCTTTTGTTGAGTGAAGAGTATTAGAAATGTTATTTTGAAAATTACAACTAAATAAGTCATTTTGTTCCAAAATAGCACCATCTAGGTTAATTTTCCTACTTATTACGGAGCTCAAATATGGGCTGCTTGGCCCAGAAGGAGAACTTCGGTTCACGCCGGCCTTGTAATAAAGCGGCCTGAGCCAGAGCTGGCATTTGAATAAAGATATGCTGTTCAGCCTGGCCTATTGGCCAACCGAGCAAATGGATGGCCCAAGACCGGGCCCAATAAATGGGTTAAATTAGTTTTTGAATTAGGGCTTTTAAGCCAAATAGTCCAATTTTGGATCATAGTTTAAAAAATGACCGTTTTTCGAATGTTATTAAGAAATAACTTAATTTTAAAAATTATTTAAAACATGACCACTTTTCATATTTAGTATATCAAAGATTTATCTTTTGAAAATTAATTTATTTTTAAAAAAAAATTGCTATTTTTAAAAAATTTGATTTACTTTATAAAAAATAGATCAACTAAGCAGCCATTTATCAAAAAAGATTATAAAACATTCATTTATTAAATAGATATTAAAAATGGTCATTATTTAAACTGATCTGAAAAAAGGTATAAATACTCTTTGAACTAATAGTTTTACTAAAAATTAAAAAAAATTAGAAGTTCAACGGATAAAATGAGGGTTTATGCCACAAATAGTCCCTAAACTATCCAACTTGTGGCAATTCAGTTCTCAAAGTTTCAATTGTAGTAATTAAATTCCTAAATTTTTTGATTTATAGTAATTTAGTTTATGAACTGTCTAAATTATAATCTACTATTAAATTTCTGGCCAAAAATACACATGAAGAGTACATTGTAGTATTTGAAAAAATGTTTAAAGAAATAAACTGAACAAAAGAATTTAGAGAGAATGAAAAATGTATTATTCGCATTTTTAGTGTTCTAGGAGTTGCAAATTTAGAGATTTTTTCTGTTATTGTTCATTTTAATACTTGAAATTCCTAAATTATATTTTAAATACACTTTCAGATGTTAACACGTATTTTTTTGGTCAAAAATTTAATAAGACAATTCAATAATCAAATTATTATAGATCGAAAAGTTCAAAAGCTTAATTGCTATAATTGAAACTCTAAGGACCAAATTGCCACGTAATTGTTACTTCAAGGAACGTTTGTGCCATTAATCCATAAAATAACTAATAATATTGAAAAAAATAATTTACAAAAAATTAAGAAAATTAAATTAATTTAACTTAGTTTATTAAAAATTAAGAAATAGAATTGATAAAATAACTAATGCATTTGTAAAAACGATTTAAAAATTGATGAAAATGTGGAAAGGAATAAGAATATTTGTTTTCAAGTTGGAGAAATATGTGAGAGAACTAGAGAAGATTGCTGTGAAAATTTAAGCGTAAAAGGGTATATACAGTGCAACTGTGCAGGAGAGGAGAAATGAAAAATTAAAAATTAAAAAATTATAAAAAGGCGAACTGCACAAAAATACCATCAACTCCGCAAAATAATACACTCTAATTAAAAATTTCTGAAAATTAATATCTAGACTGACTTTTTGAATAATTTTAGCTATGAAAATACTATAATATACTCTATTAAAACTATATCAAGTCTTATTATTTTTCTTAATTTTGAAGATATTATTATATTTTATTAGTTAAAATTATTCAAAAAATCAATTCATAGTACTAAATTTCAGAAATTCTTAATATATTATTTTACTATCTAAACTTAAACTTAAAGATTTAAATTACAAAACACCTAAACCTAATCCTCATGATATATTTTTGCAATTATCCCATTATAAAATACACGTACGTATATTATCGTAACGGTCAAGTGCAGGCAGCCTGCAGCAACAGCTAAGGCCCAACAATCATTGTTAGGAAGAAAAGGGCCCACTGGGCTGACCAGGCCCTAACCTAAGGCCCAAGGAAGGACCGGGTCAGGCCAGGACTCAACTAACACACATGCTGTGCCGGGGCATGTGTTCAGGGCACAGGCCAGTCAGCAAAGGCCAGCCCATTTTTACAGCCGAAATTTAAAAAAAAAAAAAAATAGATAGATAGGATTAAAAACCATAATTTTCACTAAAGAAAATGTTATGCTTCTGTCTTATCTCGAGCAGTTCGTATTGCAGATGTACTCTTTCCCGGTTTCCCAGGTTAAATGGGAAAGAAGTCTCAGGTCAGTCCAACAAATACCAGGCGACTGTGCAACAAACTCATTTGTATGAAAGAATTGAATGAACAAGATTGCATGGCTACAGTGTCAACAAAAATTAATCTATACCTTTGATTAATTACATTACGCAAAACATTTTCATATTCAATATTTTTGGAGCAGTTTGCTGCTCTGAAAATTGCTATCTGAGGAGGAGAGAGGAACTGTTGAGAACTCAGAATCAGAATGTTCAGAATTCCCAACATTACCTCGAAAAGGGAACGGACCTGTGTTCTGGCTTGGAGAAAAATTTGTCCTTGAGAAACCAGGTGCAGTAGCAATGGCGGTTGTTCTAGGGTCAGGCTTTGATGGAGACACATTTGCAATGTTCGGACTTTTATGAAACTCTTCCTTGTCCTGGACAGAGACAGCATCCATGGCCTCTCTTCTCTCTCTTTCTTCACTTTCCTTGAGAAGAAAATCAACCCACAGATCTGCAAAGGACTGGAAGAAACACAAATATTTGAGGCCACAACTTTTAGGATGTAGACAGTAACCTTTAGCGCTGGCAACCCCAGTAGACATCTTAGTGCAGTGCAAATTAGAGCACTGCATGTATCTAACTAACATAGAGGCCACGTTTACTTATCCGTAATGGATTTGAGTTAAGGGAATCAGAAGGAAACAAGAAACTATGGATGGATGAGAATGAATAGAATACCCTTCATTCTAATTGGTACGTGAACATATGAAAGGAAAACACTTTCCCCTTCCTCACTCCCTCTGCTCTCCATTATGGATAAGTAAACATGTCCAAAACTCCACTGTCAGGCCAAACCTCAGGTATCAAAACTGTCTATTCATAAAATCATGACAAGCTTATGGCAACCAAGTCATAATGCAGTTTTCAGAAAGCCAAAAATATATATTTTCTCTGAGGGCCACAAATTTCATTACCTGGTTATCTGTTGCCGCGTTTGCAGGTACTTGGCCAGAACTTCCCCCCAAAATGCCACCAACCAGGCGGCCAGGTAGACCCAGAACTCCCCGAACAACACCTTTTCCTGCACCTTGTTGAGCACCACCTATTCTCTGTTTATCTTCATCATTGAATCCCAGCATTCGAACCATAAGATCCAAAACCTGGAGAGCCCAAATCATAATAAAACTACATGAGCCCAACTGTTGGAAAAATGTGGAAGAATCTGCTTTAGATCGTTTCTTTTCTTTCTTTCTTTTATTTTATTTTATTTTATTTTGTTTGTTTTTTTAATATTTAAATAAATTAAAAGAAAAATTACCCTCGCAGCAGCTATCTATATTTCCTAAATCAGCAGCTTAATCGAGCTGTTAATTTAATAGTAAGGAAGTTAAAGCAACCAGTACTAGGTCGTGTCCATTCCCAAATGTGCTCCTATGAGGGTATGTACTGTTAAGGCCCAGTTTACTATGCATATATAACTGAATAACAAGCTTCTTTCATTGTCCATCTTGATGCAACTAGTATTAAAGATTCCATACCTCCTTACTGTGGTTTCTTTGGAAGTAGGTGACGAGTAATTTGATAACAATGCGTCTGCCAAAATAGTAATAGTTATTAAAAATGTGATGAGGTTCTTTAAAATAAAGCAGCAGCACAAAAAAAAGTACTACTGAATTCCAAATTCAACAACGATTCTGATTCAACAATGATCTTGTACAAGTAAAACCATAAAAAGAGTTGTACATCAAACTATACAAACTCAAGGCATGACCTATCTTCTTTTGGCTGCTAGCAAAACGAATATGAAATCAAACAAAAACAAAAAATACAGCAAATCAAAAGGCAAAACAAGGATAATAGTTTTCAGAAAAACCCAACCTGTCAACAAGGAAATCGGAATCCACTGACATCCTATTAAGCCTGGTCATGCTCTGCTCAAGAGCACGGCGTAATTTTGCATTGTCTTCCTCCAGTTTATTTACTCTGCCCTTCCAATCTGTTAGGGTCCTTTCAGCTTGCAAAAGCTTGGACAAAATTTCATCCTTTTCCCTCTTTGACAGCTCTGCCTGATTATCTGCAGTCTGGTGACAGTATAGAACCTTAGTCTCCAAGAACAATGGGGGAAGGGTGGCTTTACAAAGTTAGAACCAGATGCAAATCTACTAGATAGTCAAGCTTGCTTGAGTTTTAAGCCGATTACTTTATATAAACTAAGATTAAGTTTTATCTTCTCTAATTCCAAATTTCCTATATTGCAACCTCCTTTAAATTAAGTGGAAAAACGAGAAAAAAAAAATGATGCAACATCAGCAGTGCCTCATGAAATCTCAAACCTTGCTCCCTTTGTCCTTTCCTCTTGCTATTGGTTTAATTGCTAATTCTTTCTCTCTTATTCTCATTTCTATTTCACCCAGTGTATTTATGAAAATGCAAGTCCTAATCAAATCAAACTCTTCTCCATCCAGATTCATATAAAGGAAGAGGATTCTAATGTCACCCCATAAACCCACCACCCAGCCCCCCATCCCCAAAAACAACCCCCAGCAAAAACAAGAAATAAAATAAAAAATATATATTTGCAGAATAGCACCAAAACAGTTACAGTTGCACCAGAGTATAAATGCAATGAAGTTACCCTAAGCACAAAAATAGGATGAGAACAGAATTAAGACTATATATATACATATAACACACACACACACACACACACAAACAATAACACAAGAATAAGTATCTTACTTTCAACAGCTCAGAGAGCTTAGCTAATTTTTCTCTTGCCCGAGCCAAATCTCCTTCTAGATGTTCCTATAAGAAAAGATGTTTGTACTAGAATCAAAAGACATAATCTGCACACTACCAAACATACCCCCAACTGCGTATCTACGAGTTCTTGAAGAAAAGTAAGAAGATTGTCATTTTTTTACCTTGGCTTCAATTTCAGCATAATACTGGCCAAGAGCAGTTTGAAGATTTAGAAGTTCAATATTTTTGGCATCTATAGTGCTCATACAGTTTGCAAGTTTCTTATTAAGGTCATCAATAAGTTCCTTCGACTTCTGAATTTCTTTGTTGCTGACCACATTGACTTCCTCATGATTTGCAATTGCCTGCTTTAGAGCTTTTTCTAAATATTGGATATGTGCCTTTTGGTGTTCATTAGTTTCTCGCAGTTCTTCAATAATTTTGCTATCCTCATCCATTTTTTCAGACTCTTCAGTTTCCTAAATAACACAGCAAGAAACATTGTCAATTCTGTGATATGCAAGAAACATGAAATCTTTCCCATGCAGTACTAGGAAAGGGCATAGACAGCAATAAAAGATTAGAAAAAGCACTGAACACTAATTTCACTTGTAATCACAAACCCCAAATATGAGAAAGCTTAATAGAGCAGATACATAGCTTAGGTGATATCTTTTGCACAGTAATGCAATTAAGGACTCGGGTAAATATAGAACCTTATCTAACAAATGCTGTTTAAGACGGGTCAATTCTTGTATGGCTTTGTCCCTCTCATGTCGTGTTTCCTTTATCTCTCTATCCAATTTTTGTAGAGATAGCTCCATTTTTTCCTTTCCAGGAAAACTTGCTGATGACCCTACCTTCTGCAAAGGGGAGAAAAAAGGGGTTGAGTCTACCTTCTGCCAAGGTTGAGACAGGCTGAGTTTCACACTATCAGAAGGTGTTTGTAGAACATAATTTCACTGAACAGTTTACTTGAAATCAATGAGCAAGAATTATCACAAAACACACTGGTTTTAAAAAGTAAGGGGAACTGGAACAGCACAATTATTACCTCATTCAAATTACTAGCATGTTTGGTCGGAGTCTCAGCAGCAACCAACAATGTTTTCTCAGTTGATATCCTGCTCATTTCCATAGTGGCCTTAAGTTCATTCTTCTCCATCTATAAAATGAGATAGTATTGTAATGGATTCCAGGATGCAGAGCAGTAAAAGCAGTTACACAATTTCTTTTCTGTTTGCAATTTATATAAAGGATAATACCACCAACCTTAAGCCTAGCATTTTCCTTTTCTAGAGTTGCAATGGATCTCTTCAAGTTCTCCACAATTGCATCAGCACCCTCATCCTCCCTTCTATTCAGCTCCATTTGTAATCGTTTTACTGCAGATATTTTCTCGTTCAACTCATCGTGTATTTTGCTCATCTCGGTGGAGGTCTGCTTACAGAATTAAACATGCCATTCCAGATAGTCATGGTAGGAGAGCTAAAATCAGGAGCATAATGTAAACACAAATATTCAAGTAAGCACCGAGTTTCAAACTCACCTTGTCCTTTTCCATTTTCAGCGATTTGAGCTCCTCCCGGAAAGATTCATTCAGTTTCTTTTCCTCTGAAATTGATACAGGGAAAAACACAACTGAACATGGCAATATGACATATTGTAAGCCACTAGAGAATATTCATGGTTTGGAATTGTACCTTCTAATTTCAGCTGTATATTTGAACGATGATCACGTTCCCTGTCAAGTTCCATCTGCAATTGTCTCATCTCAGCAGTGGCCTGCACTGCAGCTGAGGAGCTATTATTCTCTTCTAGCAAATCTGCAAACTCCTAGAGGCATTCATACATCTGTTGTCAAGTTTATTCATCATTAACAAAATAAAAATAAAAGACCTAACAGTACACATAAGTTAAGATGTTTTGAACAAGTAGGACAGTTGCTTTTGTTAAGACAACCTTTAGGAAAACAGAAAAAATCAATTTAGACTTCTAGCATCTAGAACAAGCAGAAATCCAAAGAAGGATAAACAGAATACGGGGTGCATTACCCTTTCTTTCCCCCGCAGATCAGATTGAACAGCACGCGTAATTCCATTGTTCATTCCATCTTGTTTAGAGACAACACCATTATGTATTGGGTTTCCAGAGTATCTGCTTTTCGCCTGAGTTGTTAACTTATGCTGCCGACTGGGTGAATGCTCACCAGTTCCCTGCCAAGAGTCTAAGTTAACTTTTCTACTTACACTTACGCAATCACAATAATTCACACCATATCTTACTATGAAAAGAAAAGAAAGAGTAGGATACTAAGAGTGACTACCTTCAACGCGTTAGTTCCATTTGTAGAGAGTTTATGTATTTCATTTTTAGACACATTTAAAGCTGCAGAAGTTCTCTCCAAATTATGCTTCAATGAGCCATTTTCTTTATTCAATCTGGAAATTTGATCCTGTCAAATGGAAGGAGTATGTTGAATGAATGCCATACAACACATAACAAAAATAAAACCCCATACAAGATCAGATTAAGGAGTACCTCTTTTTCTTTTAACAAAGAGGCATAATTTATTGACAATGCTTTAATTTCTGACTCGGATTCCTGAAGCCTCTTAATTTCTGCTTTGTACTGGTCAATCTAAAAGCAAAACAGAAGCTTAAAAGGACTAAAACTTAGAAAATACACATAGTGGCAAAAGAAGTTCAAAGCAGACTCAGCTAAAAGGAGAATGAGAAGCATAATAACCAGAGACTCATCACAATGGGAATAATTGACGCCATCATTCTCATGTCAATGAAGAAAAATCTAGCATACATTTCCTCTAAGGAACCAAAAATCTCTTTTCTGAAATATTACAGATAAAGATTGTAGTTCTCTAAATATGTAGAAGAGGCATACTCAACATAGAGCCAAACATTCAACTCAGAACACATGCAGTATTCTTCATAATAAGTAAAACACAATGCAGACAAATGCATATCCATACTAATAAGAAGATAACTTCCGACCAATTACTCAACCAACATTGTGGCATAAACCAAACTAGCATAAAAATCCGAGGAGCAATGGTGGAAAATAAGCAATTTTCATCTCTGGCACAAACATTATTGGTTTCAAGGGCAGTACATATGTCATGTTATCTGAGAACCAACCAACCAAACCCCTGCATTATAAGTGTGGCCCTTAAACTCATGCCAACCTGGTTCATACCATGAGAATGATTCAAAATTTCAATAGGCGGTAAAAGAAGTTTAACTACATACATACCGTTCATCAATACTAACAAAATAAGGATCTTATTAAGTTACATTGACATGCAAAACTAAACTAGGATAACTTATATATACACAAAAATATACATATATTGACTTCTCAATTAGCAAAACTGAGGAGCATTCGGTAACCCAAATCCACCTAATCTCAAATTTCATGATCTAGAACCCAAATTAATTGAAAGTTAACATTTCACGATGACGCCAGTTTCAATTTCTAGACGCTCGATGAGGCAAAACTCAAATCGAATTATACCGACAAAATCCGAAATTTTTCAAGTTTCGGATTAATACAAAAACTCAAACCAGAAAATAGCAATGCCGTACCTCAGGATTGGTTGGGGAATCGATCCCGTTGGCGAGCGGCGACCGAGAAACCGAATTGGAATGGGCAAAACTGTGCGAATTCCTCCGATTAGAAAGGGGGGAAAGCACGCCTCCATTGGCGCCATAGATCTCGAGCTCCTCGTCATCTTCGTCGTCGTGCACATCTTGTGCGATCTTATTCAGGTTCTCCTTCAAATTAGCGATCGTACTCCACATCCTTCAAAACCCTTACCACCACCACCACCACCACCACCACGATGTTTCTCAACCAGTAATATATATATATATACAGAGAGAGAGAGAGAGAGACACACACACACACACACACACACACAATTGAGCTCTGATGCTCTGAAATTGAGGAAAGTTAAAGAACCTTGTCTGAGCGCGTGGATGAAAATCGAGGACTCTGTAGGATTTTTGAGGGTACGAATTGGAATTGGAATTAAAATTGAAATTGAAATTAGGTAGATCTGAGAGAGAAGAAAAGAGGTGAAAGGGGATTGGAACTTCAGTATCAGAGAAAATTAATAAATATATTTTTTATATTCAATTTTAATAGTTGGGGGACACATTATGTCGCTACAAATCACCGTATGCCAATCAGGATCCAATAATGGGCCCGTTTCTTGCATATAACCTTAGACCCGCTTCCTCACGGGCCTGGTCCAGGCCCCACCCGGTAAATCTGAATCCCCCGCCAATTTTCTCCACCATCTACGTCATCAACTAGATAATAAATTAAAAAATAAAAAGAAAAAGGTAAAATCATCCAACGGGTCAGATTCGTTTAGATCTCTTAGGTTTCTCTCTATATATATAATAGGGATTTTACGCTTCTCTCATCCGCTATAGGGAGGGGAGGAGGTCTAGGGTTTATCTTTTGTCGCCGTTTTTTTTGTGTGTTTTTTGTTTGGAATGATCTGTAAGTAAGTTGTTGGATGCGATGAAGAGAATACTGAAGAGGAAAATAGTAGAGATTGCTCGTGCAAGATGAATATATGTATTTCGGTTCGTATTCACTGAGCATCATCGTTTGTCTTAAAATTTTGCGTAATATATATTGTTTTTATAAATAAAACGAAGGACCTATGGAGGAAGCGCGATATTAAACGGTGCGCTTCTATCCAAGTTTGCCTTCGGAAATAGTTTCGATAGTAGATCCGCCGAATCCTCACATTTCTTGCGTATGGTTTTCGGTTTTATTTTGTGGTGATTTAATTTTCGAACATAACAAATTTTCAAAGTTTTAGGCGAAGGTCCCAGCGGAGGGGTATGGACTCTGTGATTGAGGCCTCTCTAACATATAGACAATTCTAAACCTTCGCAGAATAAGTTTTGCCGAATCGTAGGATGCCCAGAATTTCTTTGTTCCTGGTTCATCTGGAACCCTCGGCTAAATTATTTATACGCTTATCTTTGGTTTTTTTTTTCACTCTAATATTTTTCAGGAAATGTGTTCCTGAAAGATGTATTTTCAACTACAAAAATTTCGAAGCAGAGAACTCGAATAGTCGCGTCTTAACTATATTTAATCGCAGCTGCATTGGATCAAGGATTGATTCACTACCTAATATAAACGGAGGACCGTTGTTCGACTTTGAGATGTCGTATGGGTCAAAGATGTGAGCAGCAGCCTATAAGACGAATTAGTTTATTCAACCTACACACAAGTGAAATATTAACATTAATAGTGTGTCAAGTGCAGAGATTTTGGCTGCTTCGGGGTATAAAGTGATTTGGTGCTATACCACTGGTCACCTTTTGATGCTATAAGAAAAGGACCGAAATCTGAAAATTCAAGGTGATAATGGTACGTGTGTAGAGAGGAAAAATAGGGAAGAAAGTGGAGGGGAAGGGGAGGACTTGTTGTGTTTGGTATTTTAAATCCATCCAGCTATGGAAATATACCTGGATTAAAGATATTAAATCCACGAACAAATTCCATCCCTCCTAAAATCCTTCTTAAGAAACAATCACACTACATTAGAATACATCCATTAATCCTTTCCCTTCTAAAAATATACCAGAAACTGCTTTGTAAGATGTATGAGAAGACGACAGCAAGAAAATTGGCATCCGTACCTTCCTCCGGGCCTTATGTAGGCCTAGGAATCCCATGTTCTTGTCCAACAGCAAGAAATATGGTCCCCATTATGATAACCTAGTACTAACTAAACAAATGAGGCGTAAAACAGAATACAATCACGTTAAAAACACTAATCATGGCCCTTAAATACCAAGCATCACGTCGACTGCTTGTAATAAATAAACACTAACCATGGCCTTTAAATACCAAGCATCTCATCGACCGCTTGTAATAAATTGAGCCAAGCAACAATACTTCAAAATCTGAATCACCTTAATAAGTATTCGTATATGAGTATTGCTGCCACGAAAGTAAGTAGTACAATTCAAATTGCAGATTTGCAACACTATCATAAAAGCGGGGAAAAAAAAAATTGAATTAAATGGAAAGGCTTCAAAACAATCATCAAATGTTAAATCTGCTTTGAGCTCAATAGATGAATGTACAGAAGATCCCATCATATTTAAACGAAGCTTCATTGGATGCATTAAGATGCATGTAAGCTATGATGATTCTCATCATGATGTCTAATGTTCATGGAGGGAACAACATTCGATATGACAAAACGACAGTGAAATGTACTTCAGAACTAGCAACTGTCCAGAGATATCTGGGCCTCGTAAAATGAGAAGTGAGAACTCATCCAACAAGACGTTGCCACTTTTTCTAACAGCCTTAACGTTCCACAGTTTCATTCCTATCACCAAAGTTCCGAACTTGGGTCTGTTACTGCTCATGCACATTCTTTGGCCAAAACCAAGCATGGGTCTTTCGGCTACTTTTTGACTTCCGAGATGTATGTGTAGGGTTCAAAGATTTAATCAAAGTCAGAACAAATTATGCAATTTGCATAGTGTCTGAATTTGTTTCCATTGAGCGCACACACTCTTTGCTCATAAGTCATAACCAAGGCACTGGTTTTTTGGCCACTGCTAGACTATCGTGCTGTACAGGTCAGATCTTTGATCAAAGTCAAAACAGAATATGCAGTATATAATGTGATCTATTTTATTCAACCTACACACAAGTGAAATAATTATCAGACCAATGGGAATGATTTGGACTCTGTACTTAAAAAAAAAATACGAATCTGAGCATGTCAAATTTAAAACTAATTATGCAATTGACTACAGTCATTTTGATGTTATATACGAAATAGATGGAAAACTGGAAATACAAGCAAAGTAATAATGCTAATAATTATAAGTGATTTAATACAGGTGTGCACATGCTTACAAAGTAGCCTACTCTTTGGTAGGCAAACATACCTCCTTTTCTTTTAAGAGCTACAACCAATGATATGGTTCAGCTAAATATCATTTTGGCCTCACCAAGTAGGAAGCCCATATCTCATTTGCAGGAGCTGGCGGTTGAATCCAATGCCCTGGTATGCGGCTGCAAAAGTTCCATGCAGTTGAAATGTTATATTACATCATCTATGAAGTTAGTTCTCATATTTTAGCTAGTAAGGCAGCAAAACATAATTACTCAGCTTCTATTACATTAAAATTCAAGTAACTAACAACATAAAGAGAAACCAAAATGGAAGCATGAGTCAGCAGAGTCTATAGAAGTGCAATTATGTAAACATGAAGATGGCAAGAAACTAGGCATGCTCACCTTCCTCCAGGTCTTATGTAAGAATCCCATGTTCTTCTCACCTGCGTGAAACAGGGTCCTCATTATGATCTAGGCCAGTGTCAAATAAATGCTAGTGGCATAGTACAAAACAAATTCAAGGCAAGTAACAATAAATTCACATTCATTGGATTAACGTGGCCCTTAAATACCAAGCATCACATCTACTGCATGGAATAAATTGAGACAAGCAACAATGCTTTAAGTATTCAGAAGTTTGAATCACCTCAATAAGGGTGCCTATATCAGTATTACTCCCATGATAGTAGTGATAGAATTCAATCGGCAAGTTTGCAACAGAATCATAAGCTCCATTATACACTTGTGTCTCTAATACTTGTTTCCCGGATTCCTTCTCCATGAGTGCACTGGAGTTCTCATAATCTTTTATCTGAGTTCCCTGATCGTTATTTTCCCCAGTTCTGTCTTTATCACTACTTATATCTTTTGATTCAGAACCAAGATTATAGGTTGTTTTCCTAGATTCTTCAGCAGTTGCAATGGCATCCTTTGCAGCATCTGTATCAGCTGCTGCAATTGCTTGACGCTCCTCTTCCTCAACTGCAGCTTGAACCCTCTCAAGAAACTTGTCATCCTCCTCAGGAAGAAAATGACCTGCACGATTATGATGTCAGAACAACAGTAAAGGATGCTTTTTTCTTTGACTCCGTTTCTTCTTCCTTCTATATTATTTTGTTAAGGGGGCATCATAACAATATAATCCTCATCATGCAATACACACAAGAAAGCTCATACACAGAGCAGACAGAAAGAACTGGTTGCCACCAAACCTTGTTTTTTCAATTTCTGAATCCTAATTGAACGCAACTCTTGTAATTTCTCCACAATCAGTACCAGCTCAAGCTGAAATATGAAATCAAATGTCAAATCGGGCTTAATAAAAAAATGAAGCAATATCATTGTGAAATTAGAAACTTCAGTGGTTTGGTCCAAATTCTCTGAATATAAATCCAGCAAAATCTAACCTCAGATTCTAGCTTCTTTCCCTCCTCTTTTGCTTTTAGCTTTGCAATCTCCTTCATGTTTTCCACCTGAGAATCCACAGGCCAAAGTCACTGGGACATAATATAGCAGATAAACTCACAGAACATAGAAGGTGACTTACAAGATGAATATTGAATCACTAGTGACTGTAAGCAATACCGGCTGCTAACATTAAAAAACAATACACACACAGAGCAATAGTCCAATACCTTGCGTTTTGCAATATCTTTGGCAATTTCCCTAGCCCTCCACTCATCAGCTTCTTGATCAGTTTGGTCAAACCTTTCACGCTCCTAAGATCATCACAAAGAGAATAAGCAAGCAACATAAGCAACATATTAATATATTCTCAAAGAAATATGCAAAAGCAAGCTTTTAACAGGTCCACTAAATCCACCTTTGCAAGCAGTTCTGCAGTGCGCTTCCTCTTCCTCTTCCTCCAAAGCTTATTCCGTTTTGATTTTCGTATTCTATTAGATAACCTAACTGCTGCACATTTTTCCTCCCACGGAGACATTTCATTAGTTATCACCCTAAATGGTTCAAGTTGAGCCCTTAATCTAAACATCAAAGAATTTGCAGTTTCCACCGAAAGGGACACTTGGGATTTCGTATTAATCCTTCTATCTTCCAAAAGTTTCAAAATCCCACCAGATGAAGCATCATTAGACCCATTATCCACATCTTCTACAGACCCTTTACCATCAGTGATCAGCATCAACATTTCAAGTTCTTTCTGCCTACCGAGAGAAATAAAAGAACAAACAAATCAAACTAAAAAGGGTCATTATCAATTTCATGAAATATCACAAAGAAATCGTTTTGAGTTGAAAAACATACATTGCTTTCGCAAGACTGAGATTGTCTTGTAAATCCTTGAGGCGATCTTGCACGTTTGTGGTTTCCCAAAAGGCACTTGATACTGGTGGAATAGGTGGTAGCATAGGGAGCCAGGGAGGCCGCACAGCAGGTTGAAAGTGAACTGGATTCATGGCTACCAAAGATAATCAAATATAATACAAAGGCATCATTTTTCTTTTTCTTAAGGTTCAACTATCTGTTACTCTCTTATTTCAGCGACCCAAACAGAACAAAAGAGAGCAAAGTTTCTGCAAGTTTGAGCTGGGGAAGAATAAAACGACCGCAAATACATAGTCACAACAGATTCTATTTAAATGCAAAAGTTTCTTACAAGACGTAAAAGTGGCTGAGTGGTCTTCGGCACCAGACTCGTAAGAAGGCGAGGTTCAAATTTCACTTCTGACAAATTTCCTTGGGGTCTGATTGGTTTGCAATTGGAATACTGAATTTTTTTCAAGTGAGGGTGCATCAGAACCAAGAATCTAAAAATAGATAGTACAAACATGTTTCAAGTAAATAATTTAACTACTTTAGAGACCCAAGATTGTTTTGCGTCGCCATATTATTCTTTTTTTTTTTTTTTTGTTTTTTTCTGTTTTACTTTCACTGCTGTTATTATATGTCTGCAAATGTTTTCTACTTAGAATTGTTCACTCATTGAAAATTACATGGCACAATACTAACAATGATACTATGGTAATTGAAAACAGAAATAAGTCTAAAGATATTTATCCAATCAAAAGAACTTAAATAAGTATTTCTATTCACTACTTCCAATATACGGTTATAGGTCAAACTAACCAATCAATCAATGGAGAAGAACAGCGTACATAACAAATTGCATTTATATACAGTTCCTATTAGTTTGATATAATTGAGCCCTGTTTTGAACTACCTTGAGTCAGACAGATGGCATAGCATTCACAAAAGAAACAACAACACAAAGGAGGGTACTATAAGAAAGCAATGACCCTCATAGTAGAACTAGATACTTCCCAACAAACGTTGGATATTCTATTAGTCAGATTTTCACAAAATTATTCTTTTTCTTTCATTCAAAATACAATTCACAGAGAGAGAGAGAGAGAGAGAGAGGAAACCGTACAAAATGAACGGAAGAGATCAGTCGGAGCAAAATTCCGTTGATTCGGGCCGGGGGGCGTTGGCGGAAGAGGCGGAGGAGGAAGAAAATACTGGAACGTTATGTTGGGAACGGGCTTGGCCTGGGCCAGGGGATCTAGACTTAATCGAGTACAATTTTAGAGATTTATATTTTATTGGACAAATTTCAGACAACGTGTCAGGATGGCCGAGTGGTCTAAGGCGCCAGACTCAAGTTCTGGTCTTCGTGAGAAGGCGTGGGTTCAAATCCCACTTCTGACAATATTTTTTTGTTTTTAAATACGACATGTATAATCTTTTGTTGCTAATCTAAAAACACGTATAATTCCTATAAACTAATGCAACTTGCTGTACGTATGTCTCAAAAAATATAAGAATATGGCGGGAAGATACCTCGGGGTGACGCATTGTTAAAAAGTTGACATAAATCTCAAAAAAACAATTAAGTTTTTTGCATGGTTTCATAAAAAAAAATAATAAAAAAAGTTTTACATACAAAAGCAAGATTGTATTTTACAAATAATTAAATTTAATTTGAAAATATATAATTTACAACTACCATAACTTGCATTATTAAAAAATTCAAACAACTTTTGAGACATGCAATTATCCTTCTTACCCATATCATAGGAGAAATGGGTAAGTACCCGTTTTTGTAAATATTCTTTATTTTTAATAGATTCAATATTTATTTTTGGAGAAATGAATGCCACAAATATTTACCATATTTCATGTATAAACCTAAAATCCTACGCTGCAGATGTATATCACACGTATTTTATACATAAAATATATACTTGTGAGTACTAGTAAAATGAAATAAAAAAAAAAAAAGGTGTTAAGCGTAAATTTCACCATATCATGTATTCTAGAATGGTCGATGGCTTTTAGGAGTTGGTCTTTGACTTTACCAGTCCTAAAGTAGCTTTTGAGTTTTGGGTCTTTTTGATGAAATATTATAAGAGTTTTCAAGTCCTTTGAAAGCTTTTCCCTCATGAAAATTAGGTCATCTACTTGATTTAAAAAAAAATTATTTAAATAATACTGCATATTCAAAGTTTTTGAAATATATGGTTTAAATAACCTAGCAGGTTACTAAGCATTTGTCGTTGTATTGTAACCACATGAAAATTAGGCCATAAATTGAACTTTTTAAAATTATTCAAAAATTGCATATTCAATTTTTTGAAAAAGAAAATAATACAATATAAGTTAACCTAGTAGGTTATCATAGATTACAAAACAACCTAGCTAATAGTTTCAAGTGACCATTTGGGACATAACCACTAATCATACAAAATTTTACCTTACTAGCAGCTTCAAATGACCATTTTCAACATATCAACTAATTTGTTGTTAGTTTTTAAAGAATATTGAAGAACTTCTATTTACACAAAACAATTTTAAAAACATCATAGTTTTATAAACAAGATGAATGCAGTCAAATTGATCAATTAAAATTTTTTTAGAAAACAATTCTAGAACATGATTTAATATAAATTAACTTATGGTTCTTGATCAAAAGTAATACTTGGTAGAACTTTACCCCTATTTTTTTTCCTTGTATATTCTAGAGAGCTTTTTTTTGATAAATTTGGTATGTGATCACCTCCTTGATTCTTAATAGAAAGATATATAGGTAAACAAGAAGACACCATTCTATCTCTAATTTCACCGAGATGGTCGAAACACCCGAAGATGAGAAAATTTCATGTCCTTTTTCTATGTGTATGTTGCCTATCACTATTATGTTGGAGTAGTGTTTCACACGTGACTATTGTGTATTGCATAGGAGAAATTTTTCTTTTAAGTGTACAAGAGTTATTAACCTTATTTGCTTATTGGCTCAATTAATCATCAAATTTGTATTAGGCTATATTTTAGTTAGATAGCAGACCAGATGAATCAAATAGCCCAAGTTCTAATAGATTGGATATCCACAAAATTCTTAACTATGATAAGATCCATCATGAAGAGCATCCTCAATAATTCACACATCTTATCTTCTATGATAACGAAGTTTGAACCAAAGAATTGAAACTAGTTCTTTAGTAATTCAAAAAGAGAAAATACATGAAAGTAAGTAAATTAATCACTAGGATTAAAGTAATCTTGCATTAGTGCTAGAATAGTAAAAATATAATATTGAGTTACGTACTTAATCTCAATTTTTAATTTCACTTGGTCATAGTCAATACACATACAACTTCCTTATAACGCATCAATATTTCTATCTAAAGTCAATATACTTCAATGATTGGAGACATAATAAATCACACTGAATAGGGGGTCCGACTCCTCTCAAGACCAAAGGAGTCTCCGTTGAGCCCCGAGAAAAGTAAAACCTGCAAACTCAGCCCCATAGCCCAGAGGACAACCCTTGAGAGCCGAACTGCCTCGACCTCGAAAGACTCTGGGGTATCCGAGAATGCCTCAGAGTTTGGTCAAGATTTCCTGTTTGCCAAAGTAAAAGCTCAAAGGCAATCTAGTCCCATAAAGTACAAGTTATAATTACATTGATCTCCTAACAACCACCTATAATCTCTAGTCTAAGGTGTGTTATGCTAGCAAATAGGCCTGTAGCCAAACTACTATAGTGTCAGTGGTCTCGTCGCATTAAATGCACTTCCCTCAACCAATATCAAGGGCTATGATTGTCATAGCCCGAGGCCGGGGTCAATGGTAGAATGAGTATTTCATAAATTAGAAATACCAAAAAAAAAAAAACTAAATAAAAAGACTCAATTCATTCAAAATTTTTTCCCGGAGACTCTAATCTTTCAAAGTTGGCCTCAACAAAATATTTAAATGAAAATAAAATCCCACAGTTATGCGTCACTCATTGAATATAGGCCATAAATAAAACAACTGTTTTAATAGTCATACATAACAAATCATCTCACACTCAAACTCGGACATAAGTAATGCAAACCAAATCTAGATTTTATATTCTAATTTATTAAGTTTAATGAAATCCAAATTCCTACTGAAATTTAAATATTTCACAGGTCTCGTAGGTTTTTACCAAATTATAAATAACTAGTTGCTCTGCAAATGTCTCGATCTAACTCTTCTGATCTAAATTACACTGAGTGCCATCTGATGAGAAGAAAGGGGGTGAGCTAATGCCAGTAGAGAATTAATTACAAGTTCCTACATATATACAAAATATACTCATGTTAAAGGTCCTGCATGGTCAGTAATTCAATTCAAAACAGTTCACAAAACTCAAGTAGAAATTATAGTCCAATGGTCAAACATTTCAAATCATTGTAACATCCATCAAAACCAGTACATATTCTTTCAAGTCAACATATATCCATGTATGCAATCATGATGTCTGAAGTGTCCTAATGGATCACTCGTAAGTCCGAGCCATTTAAAGAGGTGTCGTAAGTCCGATCACCCGATGTGAGGCATTATAAGTCCGATCACCTGATGTAGGGCATCGTATGTCCGATCACCCAATATAGGGCATCGTAAGTGTGTGAATGTATGCAAATGTTTTATAAATAACAGAATAAGGATATGCACCATTTCCACAAAATTTCAAAATAACCATGCAGTAATCTTTAATCAAATCACTTCTAGTCCTCAAAACTGAGTTCTCAAACCATTTTGGATTTTCTAAAAATTTCGGCATTACAACAGCTATTTTCTATCAAAACCCAAAAATCCAATTTCGTACAGAAATCAATCCAAAATAGTATATATGACACGTCAACCAGTGTGACGTGTCTCTGAGGCAGTTTATATCTCAAATCAAGTCAAAAATGGACATAAACACAATTTTTATAAATTATTTCATGAAATTCTATATTTATTGAACATATAAAATTCATAAATTAAATTAATTTTAGAATCAAGTAATCGAATCCCTACCTCTATCGAGCGTCCAACAAGTGTTACAAGGCTATGGAGAAGCTTTGGCGTCGTTTAGGTGTCGTTTGGAAGAGCGGACGTCGTTTTCGAAACTTTGGTTCCTTGGTTTGAAAACTTGATTTTTAAACGGAGTTTTAATTCATGAAACGGACTTCACCACTGAATTAAGAGCACCAAAAACCCCTAGATTAGACATATAATTTGTCAAATTTAGATGCGGGTCCCACGACACGCAAATCAAGATAAATATGAGCCGTCCGATTTCATTTTTCGGGCCCGTTTTGGAATATAGTCAATATATATCTCATTTTTCACTATTTTTAACGTAGATTTCAAAAATGATATTAGTTTTAAAATCTAACGGTCCGATCGAAAAGTCATTTTCAAAACAATTTTCACATTAAACTGTCCAACGAAATTAAAATCAAACGGAGTAAAATTGAGACACGAGGTACCTACCATCAAATTGCCCGTGAGGAGACGAGTCCACAACGATTAGTTTCACGCTGAACGGTAGCCGGAATCGGCTCCGGTGAGGAAAAAAAGCCACGATATTTTCTGCGTTTTTCCGGTGATCGGCAGCTCCAACGGGCTCGTTCTGGTGGCGGGAGCTTCGTCCGACAGTTGGGCGTTGAGGCCGGTCAGTGATGCGGGGCAACGATGGCTGGAGGTTGCTCAACGGAGCTTCACCGAAAATCGGGTGTTGTATTTGCTCCGGCGACCAAATCGCAAAAGAAAGAGAAAACGGAGGGATTTATAGGCAATTTTCGTAACTGTAGTACCACATGTCAACTTCTGGTTAATTGGGCACTGTTTTGCTAAATACCTTTGAATAATTACATTTTGACCCCAATTTTTAAACTTTTCTTATATTTTTGCCCAAATGAACCTAGACCCAAATTCGTCCAAATTCCTTTTTTTTTTTGGGTCAAAAGACCAATTTGTCCTTACAATATTTTATGGGATTTCACATACTTCCCTCCTTAAATGAACTTCGTCTCGAAATTCAAGTACAAGACATACACTCAAAGTACAACTTCAAGTTGAAAATTAAACAAGTGAGGGTATTTTTCATACATTTCTGTCTTGAGTTCCCAAGTGGCTTCCTCTTCCTTATGGTGATTTCAAAGAATTTTGACAAGTGAAATTTCTCTATTGCGAAGCACTTTGAGTTCTCTTCCCATTATTCGAATTGGTTGCTCTTCATAAGTAATATCCTCTTGAATTGGTATCTCCACGTATTGAATTACATGAGATGGGTCAGGAACATATTTCCTCAGTATTGAAACATGAAAGACAATGTGCATATGGCCTAATTGTGGTGGTAAGTCCAATCGATATGCTACCGGCCCAATTCTCACAGTAATCATAAATGACCCAATATATCTTGGAGCTAACTTTCCTTTAACTCCAAATCTAGTAACTCCGCGCCTCGGTGTGACCTTTAGAAACACTTTGTTACCAACGTCAAACTCTACTTCTCGTCTCAAGGGATCTGCATAATTTTTTTGACGACTCTGGATAACCTTGAGTTTTTCTCTTATCATGTTGATCTTACCAGTAGTCTCTTGTATCAATTCTGGCCCAAGAGTAACTCGCTCCTCTGCGTCAGCCCAACACAAGGGCGACCTACATGGTCTACCATATAATACCTCATATGGAGCCATACCCAAACTGGTTTGGCAGCTGTTGGTGTATGCAAACTCCACTAATGATAAATGATCATCCCAGCTTCCACCAAAGTTCAGTATACATGAGTGAAGCATATCCTCTAGAGTCTAAATTATTCTCTCAGATTGGCCATCTATCTGTGGGTGATGAGCTGTACTAAGATTTAGTTCTATTCCCAAAGCTTTTTGTAAAGCTCTCCAGAATTTGGATATAAATATTGAATCTTTATCATAAACTATACTGGAAGGCACTCCATGTAAACGAACAATCTGATCCACATAAAGATGACTAAGTCTGTTGAGAGAAAAATCAATTCGAATCGGTATAAAATGAGCATTTTTAGTCATTTGATCAACAATTACCCAAATTGCATCATTTTCCCTTTGAGTTCTCGGCAATCCCGTTACAAAATCTATAGTGATCTTATCCCATTTCCATTCTGGAATAGGCAATGGCTGAAGTAATCCAGATGGTCTTTGATGTTCTGCTTTTACTTGCTGACAAGTTATACACTTAGCCATAAAAGTAGCTATGTCTCGTTTCATGCCTTTCCACTAATATTGTCTCTTTAAATCATGGTACATCTTAGTACTACCGGGATGTACTGCAAATTTAGGTTTGTGAGCTTTAGTCAAGATAGTGTTCGAAGGTGTGGATTATTAGCTACAACTATCTTTCCATTAAATAGTACAAATCCTTCTCTATTAGTACTCTAACTATATAGTTGTTCACCATTCTGAAGTTGACTCTAGATTTTCTTTAATTCTTGATCTTGCCATTGACTTTGTTGAGCTATCTGAAGAAAGGAAGAAGTAGCCACTACATTGCTAATACAAGCAATATTGTTTCTCTTATAATCACCAATAGTGACTGAATTTTTCCACTCTTCAAGTATCAAAGAAGCAAGTATACCATGAGATACCATTTTGAGAAATCACATGACCCAAGAATTTAACCTCTGTCATCCAGAAATCATATTTCGATCTCTTGGCATATAACTGATGATCTCTTAAAGTTTGAAGCACGGTCCTTAAATGTTTAGCATGTTCTTCCCGAGCCTTAGAATAAATCAAAATGTTGTCAATAAACACAACCACAAATCTATCCAAATAAGGCCTGAAGATTCTGTTCATAAGGTCCATAAATACTGCAGGTGCATTTGTCAATCCGAAAGGTATAACCAGAAACTCAAAATAACCATATCGAGTCCTGAATGCAGTTTTCGATATGTCTTCTTTACGAATCTTCAATTGGTGATACCCAGATCTCAGGTTTATCTTTGAAAAGAATTTGAATCCAACGAGTTGGTCAAACAACTCATCAATTCTTGGCAAAGGATATTTGTTCTTTATTGTAAGTTGGTTTAGCTTTCTGTAGTCCACACAAAGTCTGAGTGTACCATCAGCTTTCTTGGCAAAGAGAACTGGAGCACCCCAAGGTGAGATACTTCTCCTGATGAACCCTATTGACGATAGGTCATCTAGTTGTTCCCTTAATTCAGTCATCTCTGTAGGGGCCATTCGATAAACAGGAATATAAATTGGTTGAGTTCCAGAAACTAAGTCGATACAGAGTTCAATCTCTCTGTCAAGTGGTAATCCAGGTAAATCTTCTGGAAAGACATCAGGAAATTTACTAACTACTAATATCCATAGGTATTTATCGGCAGTACCTATTTCTCTATCAATAGTGAATATGCTTCCATAACATTCTAATTTCTTTCTCCCACCAATACTTGCTCTCAGGAGAGGACTGAGGCTTATTGGATTCAAACTAGCTTGATACATAACTAAATAATTATCTTCAGTATGAAGAGTCAACCTTCTTCTATGACAACCCGTTATTGTTCTATATTTGGACAACCAATCCATACCAAGAATCACATCAAATTGGTTCATAGCTATTACAATCAAATTAACTAATAACTTACATCCATCGATGACGATAGAACAAGAGTTGCATATAGTAGACACACCGTTGACATTTCCCAAAGGAGTATCAAGGTTCAAAGCAGGATCAAATATTTCAAATTTTAAACCTAACATATTAGCAAATGACACAGATATAAAGGAATGTGATGCACCGGTATTAAATAATACGTGAGCCCAAGAGTGATAAAGTAAGATCATACCATCAACCACTCTAGTTCCAGGCTGATCATATCCCTTTGTCCCGGTGACTGTATAGGGTTGAGCTTTCCCCTTTCCTTTGTTTCCTCTGCTTCTACCCGAATGACTACTGCTAGACCCAGGAATACTACTGTGGGACTGTCCATAATCTCCTTGTGTTCTAGATATCAAAGATGTCTGGCATCCTGTGGTAAAGGTAGAACCCTGAGGACGATATTGGTACTAAACAGGAGAGTTAAAAGTCGGAGCTGAGCTTTGGAAATGAGCAGGCCTAGTTTGCTGACTAGGGATGGCCATCGAAGTTGCTTGACTCCCCTATAGTCCTCTGGTGGTCGGTGAAAGAGTTTGCAAAAACTGGGGGTAATTTCTTCTAAAATAGCCCTGCTGATCACAGTAGTGGCAGGAATATGGAGTAAAATGCTCACTTCCTGTTGAAACAAAATTGCCACTGTGTCCACTGCTCTGTGAACCCTATCCTTGCCATCATTCCTTTTTCATTTTTCGGTCAGTACCTTTTCCCTTATATCCACCCGTAGTTCCTTTATCACCAATCAACGTAGCTTCAGTTCTCTGAGCTGTACCATAAACCTCAATAAGGGTAGTAATTGGAAATAGCTCTAGTCTGGTGCGAATCTCTGGCCTTAAGTTGGTTCTGAAATGAACCACTTGTAGTCTCGAATGGTTTCTCGATGTATGAGCATACTAGGAGAGTTCCACAAACCTCGTATAGTATTCATCAACAGTCATACTACCCTAGCATAAGATATTGTACTGTTTTAGTATCTCATTAACATGATCATCATTGGCATACTGTTCTCTGAACAGTTCATGAAACCATTCTCAAGTCATAGTGGTAGTGTCATGTGTCAACCTAATAGTATTCCACCAATGATCAGCAACATCCTGAAGCAAGTACATTGCAAAGCCCACTCTAAACTCTGTTGGTACTGCCAAGGTATCAAATTTCTTCTGAACTTCCCTAAGCCATCTCAGTATAGCTGCGGGATCGTGTTCACCATAAAAGTTCGGTGGGTTCAACTTAATCAAATCCCTGAAGCTTATAGATCGGTCATTTTCAGCATTCGGCCTTGTCATAAGATCAGGTATCCTCTGCATAGCTTGTTAAAGAGCATCAACAATATTAAAGGCATGAGGGTCTTGCTGTAGAGGAACATCTTGTTCTCTCTCAAGTTGAGACACTCTTCTTCTTGGAGGCATTTTCTTGATCTGTATTTCAATATGTCCAACGTATTAGTAAGATGATGATTTTGCACGACTTATGTAAAAGAAATGTCCAATCTAGTTTAATGAGTGACACACTTCGAGTATTTTAAATTAAAAACTGAGCTATGATACCAAATTTTCTATCACGGCCTGAGGCTGGGGTCAATGGCAGAAAATCGGTATTTCATAAATTAGAAATACCAAAAAGAATTAAATAAAAAGACTTAATTCATTCGAAATTTTGCCTCGGGGACTCTAATCTTTCAAAACTGGCCTCAACAATATATTTAAATGAAAATAAAATCCCACAGTTATGCGTCACTCATTGAACATAGACCGTAAATAAAACAACTGTTTTAATAGTCGTACATCACAAATTATCTCACACTCAAACTCAGACATAAGTAATGCAAACCATGTCCAGACTTCATATTCTAATTTATAAAGTTTAATGAAATCCAAATTCCTACTGAAATTTAAATATTTCACAAGTCTCGTAGGAATTTACCAAATTATAAATAACTAGTTGCTCTACAAATACCTCGATCTAACTTTTCTGATCCAAATTACACTGAGTGCCACCTGAATGGAAGAAAGGGGATGAGCTAATGCCAGTAGAGAATCGATTACAAGTTCCTACATATATACAAAATATACTCATGTTAAAGGTCCTGCATGGTCAGTAATTCTATTCAAAACAGTTCACAAAACTCAAGTAGAAATTATAGTCTAATGGTCAAACATTTCAAATCATAGTAACATCCATCAAAGCCAGTACATCCTTTCAAGCCAACATATATCCATGTATGCAATCATGATGTTCGAAGTGTCCTAATGGATCACTCGTAAGTCTGAGCCACCTAAAGAGGCGTCGTAAGTCCGATCACTCGAGATGTGGGGCATTGTAAGTCTGATCACCCGATGTAGGGCATCGTATGTCCGATCACCCAATATAGGGCATCGTAAGTATATGAATGTATACAAATGTTTTATAAATAACAGAATAAGGATATACACTATTTCCACAAAATCTCAAAATAACCATGTAGTAATCTTTAATTAAATCACTTCCAGTCCTCAAAACTGAATTCTCAAACCATTTTGGATTTTCTATAAATTTCGGCTTACAACAGCTTTTTTCTATCAAAACCCAAAAATCCAATTTCCTACAGAAATCAATCCAAAACAGTATATATGACACACCAACCAGTGTGACGTGTCTCTGAGGCAGTTTATATCTCAAATCAGGTCAAAAATGGACATAAACATAATTTTTATAAATTATTTCATGAAATTCTATATTTATTAAAAATATGTAAAATTCATAAATTAAATTAATTTTAGAATCAAGTAATTGAATTCCTACCTCTATCGAGCATCCAACAAGTATTACAAGGCTATAGAGAAACTTTGACGTCGTTTAGGTGTCGTTTGGAAGAGCGGACGTCGTTTTCGAAACTTTGGTTCCTTGGGTTGAAAACTTGATTTTCAAACGGAGTTTCAATTCATGAAACGAACTTCACGACTGAATTCAGAGCACCCAAAAATCCTAGGTTAGATATATAATTTGTCAAATTTGGATGCGGGTCCCACGACACGCAAATCAAGGTAAATCTAAGCTGTTCGATTTTGTTTTTCGGGTCCGTTTTAGAATATAGTCAATATATATCTCATTTTTCATCATTTTAACATAGATTTTAAAAATGATATCAGTTTTAAAATCTAATGGTCCGATCGAAAAGTCAATTTTAAAACCATTTTCACACAAAATTGTCCAACGAAATTAAAATCAAACGGAGCAAAATTGAGACACGAGATACCTATCATCAGATTTCGCGTAAGGAGATGAGTCCACGGCGACCAGTCTCATACCAAACGGTGGCCGGAATCGGCTCCGGCGAGGAAAAGAAGCCGCAGTATTTTCTGCGTTTTTCCGGTGATCGGCGGCTTCGACGGGGCTGGTTCTAGCGGCGGGAGCTTCGTCCGGCAGCTGGGCGTCGACGCCGGTCAGTGGCATGGGACAACGATAGCCGGAGATAACTCAACGGAGCTTTGCCGGAAATTGGGTGTTGTATTTGCTTTGAGGACCAAATCGCAAAAGAAAGAGAAAATAGAGGGAATTATGGGCAATTTTCGTAACTGTAGTGCCACGTGTCAACTTATGGTTAATTGGATACTGTTTTGCTTATTTGCACTTGGACCCAGTTTTTTGAAAATCTTCTCAAAATACTCTTGAATAATTACATTTTGACCCCAATTTTTAAATTTTTCTTACATTTTTGCCCAAATGAACCTAGACCCAAATCCGTCCAAATTCTTTTTTTTTTTTTTGGGTTAAAAGACCAATTTTCCCTTACAATATTTTATGGGATTTCACAATGATGGCTTAACTCCTTCCCAAGACGATCTAATAGTCCTAATTTACTCCAAATTGCTTATTTAAGGCCCTCAACCATTACTTTGAGGGTAACTGAAGCTTAAGGTCTAAATTATACCTTTCTTTCTCCTTATTTACTCCTCATTTATTGCACTAGTTAGGAGACTTTCTCTCACTAAAAACTCACATTTTCTGACTTAAGCATCATAGTACCATTGACAAGCACCACACTGGTGCCTAACACCCCCTTTCCTCTCACCTTCGGTATTACAGATCTAGGGATCCCGAGGTCAAAAGAGAGGCCATCTTATACTTCTGGGCTTGGACCTAACCTAAGGATAGAACTTGGACCCGACATTTAGAAACAACCAATGGCCAAATTTTTGTTCTTGCATTCACCCATAGTGCTAAGAAGAAATTTGGCATCAATATTATGCATGAAGCTACTTCCAATAATTTTGTAGATGTAAGTTTTATTTTATATTATTATTATATTAGATTGTTTCCTCTTTTATTTTCATTATAGATTTTTCTTTTATTTGTTTCTTTATAAATAAATAAGTTGTGGCAAACTAACTTAGTAAAATTTTCGAGCATTATCAATTTTGATAATCTTTTAGAACACATGATAAAAAAAGAAATAATTATAAATTATTGAGTTAATGGCACAAATGGTCTATGAATTATTCAACTTGTTACAATTTGGTCTATGAGGTTGTAATTTTGGCAATTAAGTCCCTAAACTTTTTAACTCTATGTAATTTGGTTGATGAACTTTCTATATTGTAACATGCTATTAAAATTATGATGAAAAACATATATGTGGAGCATGTGGTAGTATATGTAAGGGTATTTAAAGGAAAATAAATTGAATAAAAAGTATTTAAATGGAAGAAAAAAGATATTATTTACATTTTTTAGGATTCTTTAAGCTGAAAATTTAGAGAAAATTTTTCTTTGTTTGTTCCTTTACACAAAATTCCCAAATTATCACTCAAATATACTTTTTAGATGTTACTACGTGCTCTTTATATGTATTTTTAGTCAAATATTTAATATGTGTTACAATTTGAAAAGTTCAAGGATTAAATTGAGACAAATAAGAAAGTACAAGGGTTTAATTGTGAAAACTAGAACTTTAAGGACCAAATTATCTCAAGTTAGATAGTTCAAAGACTATTTGTACCACGAATCCTAATTATTTACAAAATTAGGACTTTTATTTAATAAAAATTCAAAAATTTTGAAATTGCCCCTTATCTCAACTTGGTTTATGACCATGCTAAAAAAATGGGAGGATGCGGTTGGAATAGGCGGTCGAACTTTTTCGACCATTAGTTAAAACATTCGGGATTAGATTTGATCACAGACAAAATCCATAATCGAAATAAGGGACAACAGGATTAGAATCGACAATATTAATAGGATATTGTAGGTGACAATGACAGTATCAACAATTTTGATATTTATCATAAAAGAAAATATTTAAATAATTTTAATAGGACGTAACAATAAAATTTAATTTTGATAACATTTATAGATCCATCTCCTTTATCATCGTAAGGACATTATTAGATCTAGGATGTAAAAACCTCTTAAATTTTTGTCTTATATTCTATTATATTTTAAAGTTAAAAAAACTAAACTTAAAACCTTGCTGCGAACGAGCAAATTAGTTTTAGGCTTCTGTACCGTCTGCTAGTGACGCATATAATAGACAAAAGCATCGGGCATTTTGCTTATCATGAATTTTGTTGGCACCACCACTATTGTACTGTTACTAGCACCAGTCATGACTAATGCCTATGATTAAATTGTTGGCATCAATTATAATGATTTTTCCACAGCAATCAATCTGAACACCATAAAATGTTTATGCATGTAGCAATCAATTGCTCCCAAAATTATTATTTATTTGAAAAAAAATAATTCTACTAACTTGAGTCATTCTCTATCCAATGTTCTTTGTTTCCAAATTTTTGCCAACTAATTTCTTGCTATACAATATCTATACAACCCATTCAGCCTCCAAATATAAATTCAGAATTAGTATATATCAGTATATATTTTAAATAACTTCCCTTAACAAGTAGAGAGAAACAACAATAATAACTGCTATTCTTTTAAGTGCTATAATCATAAGGTCGGCCATGTCTCTGGTTACTGAGATCATTATTTTGTACTGTAGTTAGAAGGGATCAATTTGGTTATTTGTTTGGTTTCATTAGGCAAGAGGTAGAAGCTATAGGAACTGAACACATACGACAGAGTCATAACCTCCTTAACAAAATTGGATAAACCAAACACTCCCATTTCACATTATTTATAGACACACAACTAAATTACCCCAAAAGAGAAAAGTACTCTTATCATCCTTTGAAAAACTTGGACCGTTGGATTGTCAAGTTGATAGAGAGATAAATAAGTATATATTCATATAACAATTTTATATGTAATTCTTTTTTTTTTTTTTTCTTTTTCAGAGTGAACAATTTTATATGTGATTTAAGGCTAAGACATGGGTCACAGAACATGGAATTTGGTCAACCAATTGAACGGCTTGATTTTATAGACCGGGTACATTCGTATCTTGACAAAGGCAACCATTTCATGGGCCATTCTACTTAGCTTTATAAAAATGCCAGGTATACTAAGCCTACTCATATTCGTGGAGCGTTAACAACACTGCCCCGTTTGTGTTCATGTCATTCGCGTGAATCAAATTTTGTCCACAACAGTACGCCATCGGATTATCCTATGTAATATGCATAAACTAAAACAAAAACAAAAACAGGTCCTCTGAGGTAACAAATTATATCATAAGCTTCATTAAAAGAAGCAATGTATTGGAGTTTCTTCACCGTTAATCAACAACAGCAACAACAAAAAGGAATAATTAATACTATATATCTCAATTTGAATGTTTATTTTAAATTTTCAAATCATCATTTTGGAAGTTATTTTTAACTAATTTGAAAACAAAGTTCTACATAGTATCTACTCCACTAGCTACTAGTAGAACTCAATAGTCAATTCTTTTTTTCCAAATCTAATTTATCCTACTATTTATTGCTCGAATTATTTTTTTTTTTTCCTTTTTGTTTTTGGTCTTTCTAGTAGGTCATGACATAAATGAAATGTTCAAAAACAAGAAAAAAGAAAATTCCGCCGGAAAAAGTATTAATTATTATTGTCCATGAAAAGCAAAGAAGGCAAAGCAAAATAGAGCGCGCGAGTGAAGTGAACGTGGGTGAAAAGAGAGAGTGAAGAGAAGAGCAAGGAAGAGAGGGAAGGGACAGGAAAGGAGNCTTTCCGTCGTAAAAGGCATATTCGACAAAAATACATATATCTAATATTATTATATATAAACGTATAAAGAATGAGAAAATATATAAAGAAAAATTAAAAAAAAGAAAGATTTATATCAAAACACAAGCAAGATAGAACCTCTCCCTCTGTCTCTCCCTCTCCCTCTCTCTCTCTCTCTCTCTCTCTCTCTCTATTTATATATATATCTTTCTCCCTCTCTCTACATTTTGAGAGAGAGCTCGCTCTTATGGTGTTCCTTTTCTCGCCATTTCAGACTTTTTTTCTCTCTCTCTCTCTCTAGGATCAGAGAACCAGGTTCGTCCTTCGACTCGTAATTTCTTTCTGATTACTCATTCGATTTCCATGCTTCGAATTATCCTTATGTGAAGAAAGTTTTGGTTTTGTGGCGAAACTTTGCTTTGCTTTGTTTATGTATGGTTTTGGCTTGTTTTTTAGGTTAATTTTCTTGGTTGGGGGTTGAGTTTTGATGGCGAAATTCGGAACTTAGGTTCAATTTGTGGCGTTTTGTGTTTCGGTTTTCATGGTTTCGGCATTGTATTTGACCGTGAATTGATGCTAATTGATCATCACCGCCTTGTTGTCGAAAATTAGGGTTCTTTACATTGTTTCCCTCGGTTGAATTTCGTTTCTGTGAATTGTTGCTAGTACCGGGTTTCAGTGAGCTTTATGGTTCATTTGCTTCGTTTCTTGTTCCTTTGGTTTTTCCTGGAACCCAAATTCTTCGGTGAAGTTAGGAATTCTGTTGGAATTTATGAATTTTCTTTCTGTTTGTGAAGTTCCGGCACTTGTTTTCGGTAGGAAATTGTTGCGAATTGAGCCTCGGACTCGGGGTCTTGTAACAAAGATATTAGGGTAATTGGTATCTTTCTCGAGGTTGATTCTATTAGGTACATATTACATGTTTTGTTTTCTCATGCTTGCAATTTGTTGTTTCTTTCGATTCTTATGGACAAAGAAAAGCTTTCTGTTGCATGTTTAAAATGATTGGAGCAATATTTTTTGAACTGAATTTCTCCATTTCTAATATTTGCTGTGTCTGTTCTTATGAAGCTAGTGGGTGTCTTTGAGAATACGTATTTATGTATTTACTTGATTGTCTTTTTGGGGGATAACTTTCTACTCTAGCAATATATTGAAATTTTGCGTTGTTTTTAATAGTCACAGGATAGCTTGGACAATGTTCTGTTTCAAGTGAAACTCCTAGCCTGGTGTGTGATGTGATTGCCACGTAAAAATTTTTCGTTTCTCCGCCATCAATATATTGTATTAAGTCGCTCGTTCAACATGTTTTCAAATGAATTTAAGTGTTGAAAGAGCGTTTCTTGGTTTAAGCATCTCCAAGTGCATTGCTTTCTATAGAGATTGACAACTGTGGGAGATTCAAGTTGTTTTCCTTTTATTGTGATTGATTTGATTTCGACAATTTGAAGAATAAAAAGAAGACGAAAAAGAAGTGAGAAGATCGTATTGGATGGGTAATAAGCTTGGAAGGAGAAGACAGGTGATTGATGAGAGGTACACAAGGCCTCAGGGGCTTTATCACCATAAAGATGTTGATCATAAGAAGCTCAGGAAGCTCATACTTGAGTCTAAGCTTGCTCCTTGCTATCCTGGAGATGAAGAATGCACGTGTGATCTTGAGGAATGCCCAATTTGCTTCCTGGTTTGACTTCTATCAGACCCTCATTTTAGCTTTTTGTGTCACATACATATGTTAGTGTAACTTACTCTCTTCTCTCTGGCTTTTGTTTTCTCAATGTTCAGGGAAGAATGCATTATAGCAAAATTTGTAAATTAGTTTAGCTTCATGGTTCAGTTTTAGTGAAGTTTTCAGTTTAGTGTCATTGCCATTGGAAGTTGAACATTATGTATTGCCTCTCTAATGATCTGTTTGGTCCTTTTTCCTCTTGTTCTAGTATTATCCAAGTCTCAACAGATCAAGATGTTGCATGAAAGGAATCTGTACTGGTACTCAAGTTATTGACATTATACCTTACAGATATGCATAGCATTACTAATCAAATGCATCAACTCGATTTTTTTTTTCTTTCTTTTGCTCCAGAGTGTTTTCTACAGATGAAGGTTCCCAATTCAACTCGTCCTACACAGTATCCTTTAGATTTTAATGGCATTCCTTCAGAATTTTAATGTTGTACCTTAAAGTAACAGATTGATAGCTTGTTTTCTTCCCCTTATTTGGCTTGTTCTCTCTATGTTTGTCCCACTTAACTTTATGAGATGTCCCTTCTGCAAAACCTTGAACTACGCCGTGGAATACCGGGGTGTGAAAACAAAGGAAGAGAAGGGTCTTGAACAAATTGTAAGAAGTACTTTGTCTTAATCGTATACTCGTGCTTTGTTTGAATTGTGGGAGTGGTTCTCTGATTCTTTTACTGGGCAGATCTTAAATGTTTTCAACATCTTCTCTTATTTATGCAGGAAGAACAACGAGTAATAGAAGCTAAAATTAGGATGCGTCAGCAAGAACTCCAGGATGAGGAAGAAAGAATGCAGAAAAGGCAAGAATTGGATCCTGCAAACGGACACATGGCCCGAGCGGAGGCTGGGTGCAGCTCAGGAAATGGTATCCTTTTACCTAGGCTGTCTTATATGTGTTTTTAAATCAGATATTTTGTCAGATGTGCTGAGAAGTTGTTTGTTGTTTTTGTGTGTTGCGTCTTCTACATCTGCTGTTGAAGGAGATGAAATTGTTTCTTCTCAGGAGTCATGCGCTGCATCAACTTGTAGACCACATCTGCCACCAAGGGGGCACAGGTACATGCTTTCCTTGCTTTTCTCACCAAGTTGGGTTTGAGAATTGGGATTCTTTTTTACTTGACGTTCTTTTTTCTAGTTGATTAGCAAAGAGTCATGCTTTTTATGTTGCTTTTTTAACATGGTTTCCAAAATGTTGTCCTGTTTAAGTTTGTTAGATGTTCGAAAAGAAATCGACAATGGCATCATATAGATCCCGATATGCTATTTTTCTGTGTACATTTAGTATAAGTGCATGTGTGTGTTCTCCAATCACTACAATTTTTGGTTTGAGATAGTGCATATGACTTGTTGATGGCATCTTTCAAGCTGATTACTGCTACTCTCTTGTTTTACTTCTGAAATTGCAGGGAGGATGAATTTGACCTGGATCTCGAGGATTTAATGGTCATTGAAGCAATCTGGCTTTCCATTCAGGTAGAAGCTCTAATCTGTAAAAAGCCTGAAGTCATGAGTTCTTTTTTTCATTCAGGCTTGGGATATTTACATTTGTATTCAGTCATACATGGAAACTGCATATCCCATACACACCAACACAACCCCTCAAACCCCACCAACAAAAAAAAAAAAAAACAAGAAACAAGAAACTGCTCTATGTTTAATTTTTTTTTAGACTTGGAAACTTGACTTCTCTTTTGCTAATTTCCAATTCTCCTGCATTGCAAATGACTGATATTTTCAGGATAGTGGCAGAAATAAAACACCCAGTTCTGGTGATGTTTCTTCTTCTGGACGGTCTGTCACAGAAGATCGCTATGTCTCACCAGCCATGACAACAGTTGCTGGAGCATCGTCATCATCATCACCATCAGGGGGTCTTGCTTGTGCAATAGCTGCCCTTGCAGAGCGCCAGCAAATGAGTGGAGAATCCTCGATTAATCCTGAAGGTAATGGGTCAACGCTCAGTATGGTTCCAAGCACTAGCAGGTTCTACAACAGGGTAGACAGAGAGGCTGAGACTTATCCACCTCCAGTGACCTCCTCTGACGTATCACTATCACCCAGTGACGGGATGGCTTTGTCAAGGGATGACAGAGAATGGAATGTTGACCACGGATCAGAGGTGGCTGAAGTAGGTACAAGCTATGCAAGCTCTGATGCAACAGAAGATGCTGGCAGTATGTCTGCATTACCACCGTCCGATCAAATTGAGGGAAACCTTCAAAATGTTGCACAACCCATTATTCCTGAGAGTTTTGAGGAGCAGATGATGCTGGCAATGGCTCTTTCTCTGGCTGAGGCTCAAGCCATGGCCAGTGGACCTGGAGTTTCCTGGCAGTAGTTTTGGGTCATGCAAATGGAGATATATATCAATCAAATGATCTGCCCATCGTCGCTTAGTTAGCCGAGTTTCAAGATAGAGCAACTGCACAAAGAGCTGAACGAAACTTGTGTAGAAGTCAAGGTAGTGTTGATTCTCTCTTCTTATGCTCTCTGTGTCTGTCTGTCTCTCTCTATAGATCCAAAGTAAACAGATTATTTTAGTAAATGAAAGGCTTCACAATTTTCTATTTTCAAGCATTTCAAGCATAAATATATTCTCATTCCAAATTCTAATAGACTTGCTGATCCTTTATCATGTCAACCGAACCTATTGGTGACCCTGTGTTTTTTTTTTAACCGGGAAAGGGTAAGTGGTGGTTCAGCATTTGCTTGCTGCAATTCGTAATCCTAGTTATTTTTTATGTGGCGGAGAAGAGAAGATTACTTTTGTGAATGGCAGCTGAGATTATGGAACAAAATGTCATTGGATTTGTCTGGAAGTTGGTGATCAGGGATTCTGCTATTCATGAATTGTGACTTGTTTTTATCGTACTTTATTTTCCTATGGTTAGATTTATGATGGTATTAGTTGGCAAATTGTCATACCTATAAGGTTTCCATGTGATAGATTCCGAAAGAGGATATTCAGGAAAATACGAACTCTTAGCAAAAGTGGGGGAAAAAAAAAGCGAGTTGGGGGAAGACAAGAAAGGTTATCAACTTGTCTGTGGAAGGAATACTGTGCCTGCGGTTCTTGGATTCATGAAGATCAGACAATCGAGTTAGTTCTTGACGTTTTCAGGGTAGAGCAAAGAGTTTTATTAAGGAATTGGAAGCTCTATGACCCTTGTTCAAAGCTGATGGGGATTGATGAATGTTATCATGCATTCAACGAGGGTTGAAAATATCTAGTCCCGAATCCAATTGAGCTATTTAATTAGTGCCTTTCCACGCCGACTTAATTTTGATTTTGGTGAACTCATGATTATACTCGCAATTTGATTTTTTTTTTAATGTTAAACTGGTACTGAAAAATCGTTTTTATAGCATAACCTTGTGATCTCGTATTATTTATCTTATAGTGGCTTTGGTATTCCTCAAATAGCATACTAACATTTTTTCTGGAGTTTAATAGCAGACTTAACATCTTAACCTCAATTACCCTGCCTTTGAGTCATTGAGTTCATACTATTGTACGAGCTTATATCACATTATATGGCATGATACTATTGTGCAAGCCTATATCATATTATATGACATTCTTTTATTTATTTATTTGTTTGAATATTACATGACATTCTTTAGTATTTATACATTCTATGATATATACCGCGTAATCATAAGTCCCCCGTCAATTGGTTTCAAGTGCTGTATTTATCTTGTTATTTTGTTACACTAGTTTATTTTATTGTTCTCTCTTTTTAATGTAGTTTCACTCTCGTAGGCATTTTTACAATTTTTGTACACACTTGATTCGATGATTGCATTTGCTTGCCACCCGCTGGCCTCGTTCGAGAAGTCAACGAATAATGGGAGGAATGGTGGGAATAATGAGGTTGGGCCTAAGGAGTAGGTGAAGAGATATAAAAAACATTTATGCTTCACATGCAATGTCTCTTAATATATGAAAGAAAGATCTACTTCGATTGGTTTCACATGCTTTGTTATGGGTTAAGTTTTCACGACTAGGACCTCCTTAACGCATACTTTTCATCAATAAATATTACTAAAAGTTTCGAATAAGGACCACGTCACCTTTGTGCACAGTATTTATTTTGAATATTTTTGGCATATAAAGTAGAATATGAACAGGTTATAAAACATACATAATCAGAAAACTAAAATCCCTTCCATCTTAAATTGTCCAACAAACAAACGGAAGGGACCATTTTGGCTTGTGCCTTTGGATTCGACAACTTGAATTTTGACTAACCAACGAAGTGAGTCTGAAAGGGAACCGGCAAAATCTCTCTTTTAAAGACGAACTAGTTTGATTATCGAGATTTTCCTTTTTTTTTTTTTTTGGGCAGAATGTAGCCTTTTAATGAGTATTTATCACAAAATAAAATTATAGTTATAATTGCAGAATCAACCAAAGTCATAAACCCTTTTCACGAGTTTCAGAGAACTTGAAGATTACACATAATACTTATGAGATTCATACGCTTGTCAAAAGTTTTATTCGTTTATTTATTTTTATTATTATTAGTTTTACGGTTAGCAAAAAGAAATTGCTGATGCACATATGGCTTACTGCATTTTATACTCGCTATGTTATAAAACACTCATCCTTTTATAAATGGTTAATGCACACGTGGCTTACTGCATTTTGTACTTTCCCTTGTTTTGTTGTAAACATTAATCCTTTAATTAATTATTGATTCTTTTTACTCATTGAATTTTTATAAATCATTGATTGGTTAAACCCATTTGTTTTCTCCCCTCAAAAAGGGAGGGAAAAAAAAAGACAAAACCCATTTGATTTGTTTCAATTTCTATGGACCTAGTTCTGCAAGTTGGACTAAGGCAATCACTAGTATGTCTTTTTTTTTTTTTTTTTTTTTTTTTTTAATTCGCCTGCTAGTAGTTAGTAGGGAGGGAGGTAGGTAGGAATTGAACCCACACCTCGGAGAAATCTTGATAGTTCGTGTGAAGCAGCTCGTCGTCCATCACTAGTATGTCTTACTTATTTCTTTCATATTCTTCTTCAATTTTTAATTTCAAAAAGAACTGCTTTACATGCATTTCTGATATTTTTAACTCTCTCTCTTGATGTATCCTTAGGCCTTTTATTCCAAATACAGTTCCATCTCTTTTCATTATGACATGGACAAGTAAAAAAAGCAGTGGTCCTTTCATCCTAAAAGTAATTTCTTCCTCAGTGTAACCTTTTTTCTTTCTTTAGTGGAATTCCCACCTAGAACTTCTTCAGTTGATTTAATGATGTGAACACTCATCTCATTGAATTTTGAACAGTAATTTATCTTGGTCAGTATATTAAGTTGAGTTTAAAGCTGTGACAGTAAAATTGGCACAAAGGGTATACATCAAACTCTCCCAAATATCTACATATAAGCCAACTTCCAACAATTTTCAACTCCCAACAAATGCAATATAAAAATTTGGACACTCAATCAAGGCATCTTAACGTACAATAATGCAGAGCTTTTTAAGAGAATCAAGGCAAAGGGCTGATTCCAACTTCTATATAATACATACATGCATCTACATATATGTATATAGTTTTGCATGTATTGGCTAACTGTTTTCTATACTCCTATGGTCCAAACGCACGTATTGTCATCGAAAAAGTAACTAGAGAGGGAAAAAAAAACACTGAATAGAAAAAGGTTTGAACTTGGAAAAAGCGACAAAAAGACAAGAGTTATAGAGTAAGATACAGGTTGGATTCCCAAAGATCCCGTATGTAAATTACAGCATATGATATGGTAATATTGAATTCTTTTGATGTCTCCAAAATGACCCTTTTGTCCTCTTCCCCTTGCCTTTCTTCAAGGGCCAAAGCCACTGTCCCTCTCAGCCTTAAACACCTTTAATTCAAACTTGAAAAACTCTCTCTGTCTCTCTCTAGGCTCACTCTCTTCTATGCCACCCACTTTCTCTTTCTAGCTTAAACCGCTTCTGGGCAAGCCTTTTTTTTTTTTTTTTTTTTTTTTACCGCCTTAGCCTTTGTGTTTCAAAAAAAGCTATCAATTTATAACACCATTTGCCACTATTCTCTTTCCAAAAACCCCATAACTTGTCTGCACAACAAGTTGGTAATAATTTTCATTTTGAGTCTTTCTTCATATATATTTTTTTTTCACTGAGGATTTCCATGCAGCTGATGCCACTGCGTGTTTGAGCTCAGATTTAGCTAGTACTGTGATGTTACTGTGGTGCTGTTTGTATTCAAAGGTTAGAAATTATAAATTGTCTCCTTTTAGCAAGAAATCTTTTTCGTGAATTTTTTTTTCTCCATTCGAGAACTCAAGTATCTATCTGGGTCTTGGTGGTGTTTACTTGTTTCTTATTTGTACGGATGCTGAGAAATATGCTAAAGAAAGACAGAAAAAAAAAATGACAGTAATGGCTGAAAATTTTTCCATTACACCCTCTTACAAAGTTGTGAGATTCATTATAGTTTTACTTCAGTTCCTGGCCTTTTCAACTTGCACATTCTGAAAAACAAACGTGTACTTGCACTGGAGAGAGATAGTTATGTCATATGCGTGTTTTAGTTTCGAAGATTTATTTTCCCTTCAGCTTAGATAAGCTGTTTTGGAAACATAAAGATTAGCCTTCTCCTTCTCAAGGTCTTTTTCTTTGGTTCTATTTGTGAAAATGTTAAAAAAACACAAGGTAATTTAACCCAACATGAGTTCAGATCCCTCTTCCTGCAATCTGGATCATTGATTTTCCTAGAGCTTTATGCTTGTTTTGATAAAATTGCTAGAACAACATTGTGGTATTTTAGTATTCCCTTGCTTGTCCTTTAAGAGGAATAAAAGAAAGGGGACCGGCATGCATGTTAATTTATGATAATTAGAATATGGTATGCTAATATAAACAAGAAGTATTTGACTCGTTAAGATACTGCTAATACTTTTACACCATTGAAGTACTTAACTTTGGTTGAATGAAAATTGTGCATGTGAATGCGGAGCCGATGTCGAGGCAGAGTTTGATCTGCCCCTAAAGGTTATGGAGCTTTTATTTGAAACATAAGGACCTTTAAACCACTACCCAGATGGGCTTATGTTTTAATGTCTGTAGATATCTCATATTTAGTTGACTTAATGCCTTGTCCAATAGTTTCCAAAAGAAGGCATGCAGTAACTAACTCATTATGGGTCTTCCATTCAATTTGTAGTGATCCTGTAGTATGAGATTTTTCTCTTTCTCCAAAATTAAAGGATTGGAAATCCTGAACTATTAGCCCCGCCACTAAAGTTAAAAGGACGAGTTTCGTTAATTTGTTTAACTCACGAACATAGAAAATTTTGAATGCTACATGAAAACTGAAGCAATATTTCTGCTGGAATATTTGGTGTGAAATTTCTCTCTACTGAGAGTTGACTGGTCCGACTTAAAAGGCACAATGGGTTCCAATTATAGTTGTTCCTAAGATGATGAATTTTAAAAGTGATGTTCACAAGTGAGGTACCTAGCAGTTTAGAAATGGTTTGCAAAATACTGGAGCATCAGAAGTAGGAAAATCAATTTTTTGTTCATTTTGCTTGTGTCAGAGTCAAAAATTTTGGTTTGGGAGGGGCATTATCCCCATTTTACTTTCTTACATCGAAATGGGTTGAAGGAAAGCTTTCATGTATTTAGGATCTTATAGGAGCAGCGGAGCAGGGATATCCAAGAGCATTTGTTTTCCAGATAATATTATTATGTTAATACCTTTTTCATGTTCTTTTTTCTTATTTTTCTTCCACTTATGTCAAAATGTGCAGGTCACAATCTTTTAAGTCGTTGGTTCTACTTGCTGTCATTCAAAATCAGCATAATCAAATGCCGAGATCAAGGTTAGAAACTTTGAAACCTTAAGCATCATAATTGCAAAGTTTTCATTTTGTTATATTTTAATTACACGGTCATGAAACCTAGTTGTTTGAATTTTGAAATTCTGATGATTCTTACTATTATCGCAAATTTTGTTGTTGAAATTGAACTCAAATTACAATTAACAAATCAGAATTTAAATTACATGTAACAAAATTTGAATTCAAATTACCTATGTGATTCATTACATGTGGGCATGCATGATTTTGTTTCTCCTCTTAGAGGTGGTGTAGTGGTGATCTGGTTGCTGTTAAGCATATTCCGTGTAACATATTGAATTTGTACTAAAGTAGCTAGAAGTCATTCTCTCTGCAATCTGAAATTACTCAATTAGTGTTTTTCTGAGATCTGTATGGTTTTGATATATGTATACACACATATATATTTCATGGTGCAAGTAACTTGCAAAGGAAAGTTTTAAAATTTTTCTATGGTGAATAGGGGTTCAGAAGTGCCTCAAAGGCCATCTGCTCGAGGCCTGCCACACCTCAGGACTTCAAGCTCTGATTCAGATCCACTGCATCATCGACCAATTACTGACCGGAGTCCAAAGCTAGGGGATCGTCGGTCCCCAAGAGGCACACAATCTGATCCTGTAAATCAGAAGAAACTTGGTACACGCATTGCTGATTTAGAATCTCAACTTGGGCAGGCACAACAAGAACTGAAAAATCTTAAAGAACAGCTGGCTTCAGCTGAGGCTGCAAAGAAAGAAGCCCAAGAACAGTTGGAGAAGAAAATCGAGAAACCTGTAGTTCCAGAGGAGGAGATGCTAGAAAACCAACCTCCAAAAGGAATTCAGGAATCAAATGAAAGAAACAGCAGTCCCTTGGATGAAGTTGTGGATGATAATCAGCAGGAAACTGATGTTTTTGAGGTTCCAGTGGAGAAAATGACAGTTGAACCCAAAGTTGAAACTAGCCAACTTACTGAAGAGGTTCAAAAAGACAGCAAACTAATTGACATTTCTACGGAACCTCCAGAAGCATTGGAGCTAGAAAAGTCAACCCTGCAAGAGTTGGCTCTGAAGAATGATGAGATAAATATGCTGAGATCAATATTAGAAGAGAAGGAAAAGCAAGTAGAAGTGTTTGGTCAAGAAAATGAAAATCTGAAGAATCAGCTGAATGAAGCTGCTTCAAAGATCTCAACTGCTCAAACCAAGGAAGAGGAAATGACTTTGAGGTTAAGCCAACTTGGAGAAGAGCTAGAAACAAGTAAATCAAATGCAGTTCAACTGAATGAGCAGCTGAAATCCGTGGAGGCAGCCAAGGAGGCTCTGGAGGCTGAGATGAAGAAGATCAGAGTACAGACAGAACAGTGGAGAAAAGCGGCAGATGCTGCAGCAGCCATTCTCGCTGGCGGCGTGGACATGAATGGGAGGGTTTCTGATAGATGTGGATCCATGGATAAGCACTTTGGTGGCAGCTTTGAGCCACAAGCTGGTGGCTATGCTGGTTTTATGGGGTCGCCTGCTGATGAATTGGACGATGGTTTCGGCAGTACAAAACGAAAGGGCTCAGGAATAAGAATGTTCGGAGACTTGTGGAGGAAGAAGGGCCAGAAATAGAGATGATCTGGTATGGCTGTGTTTGAATTTAATGAGACAGTTTCTTACTGTTTCATATTATATTAGCCAGTTGTATCCTGTCACTGTTGTATAATGTTCCTGGCTCTTTCTAGGCATGTATTATCGTTTACCTAGTACTGATGTGGTGCTTTAATTTATGGTAAGTTGAGGAGTCCCTTGTCCGAAAGGTCGAAGGAGGGACATTTTGTTGCTCCCTTGCCTACATACTGCTCTGGCGTTTGATCATTATATTTTACCACAAAACATTATGTTGAAACCTTGGTATCAGTTCTGGCATGTAATGAATCATCTTGTTGCTACTCAAATAATTCTATAGAAAGAGGGGTCAAAAAAAAAAAAAAAATGAAACTTGCATATATACCTGACGTGCAATCTACTATTTTAGAAGAAACTCTCACGAAAATTATGCATATAACCAAATTTTATGAATAATCCACACGTGACTAGACTGTCAAGTGTGAACAAGTTGGATGAACGCGAGTGTCCTATTCCAATTCTGATAGGAAGATAAGTTTTATTTGTGCGCCTTTTCTAATTGATCATATCGAACTCAAATAGCTTGTCAACGAAAAAGAAAAAATATTACTTGTTTGTTTTCCTTTTCCCTAATTATTTATTAATTTTTCGAACAGAGGGTTTTCAGTATGATCAAACAACAATCAAACAAATTACAAATTCCTGTTGAGCAGCTTTAGTCCGAATAACATCAAATCAAGTGCAAAAAGAGAGCATGAGGTGCCAATAAAATGGATAGTCATGAATTTCAGCCCCTCACCCGCCCAAAAAGGGCAAAAAAAAAAAATAAAAAAATAAAAAAAAATAAAGTCAGGACATTACAATTACCAGCAATTTCGCATGGTTAAAACAATTATAAATTGACCCAAAAAACCCTGTATTTTTGAAAGTTACAGTCCAAACCTTTGAATTTGGATTTTCTTTAAAAATTTTCTCGATCACCGCAGTAGTTAAAATTACTAAACAAAAATATAAACTTACCCTCCATAAGCACCGAAAAAATCAACCAAACAAAATAAATCTAAAAAAATGACAAAACAAGATAAATTTATATTGTGTGGTTAAGGTGTTTTTTTTTTTTTTTTTTTTTTGGGGTTGACTAATTAAGTATTTATAGAGGATAAATTTATGTTTTCATTCAGTAATTTTGATTAATTGGGATCACTGGGATGACCATGAAAAATTTAAAAGAAAATCAAAATTCAAAGGTTAGGATTTGTAATTTTGAAGATAAGAGAGTAACTTTGCTTTGTGATTTTGTCCAGTCATCACCATACTACCAGTACCTCTAATCATTTTGAGGGATTGTTTGGTGATCAGTAAAAAAAAGACCATCAGATGCATATTTCCACTTCAATCTAGAAGCCGTGTTCAAGCAGTCCTCCATGAACCCAGATTTTGTAGAAGACCTACCACACTCCTCACATTTCTCCAATTTAGAATTTACCTTTATTACCTCCTCCTGTAGCCTTTGGATCTTTTGGTTTAACACTCTGGGGATTTCATCTTCGATTCTTGCTGCTCGAACACCCAAGAAAGCAGGTACAACTACTCTTTCTAGATGTGAAAGTGCGAAATCAATTTCGAAATGCTGTGAATTCACGAACTTCAGATGGTAATACCATTCCTGAATCTTATTTCTGGTGATGTCGGCTACGTTAGTAGTGCACATTGTTTTCAATACGTGACATAAAATGAAATAGACGATGCTCTTCCATTCTTTTTGTTGTATCACTCTTTGAACTGACGTCTCCATACTTAACAAGCAATGTTCTCAGAACAGGTGCCAAAGTTAAAGGCATCTTATAACCTTCCACAGTCTTCAACCTTGACTCGCTAGATTTCAGCTCTAGAGTTGTACCACCATAGAAGTTCCTCTTGTGTAGTTTTTTACCACTACAAATAATTGACCTGTCTAATCTCAAAAAAAAATGCAACTAGTTAATTAAAGAGGAGATAATTGTCTATTATTGTGTAGTCACTCAATCTCAATATTATATTATATTTTATTACGTAGTTTATAATTCATAAAATTAGGAAACCTAAAGACACCTTTTTCTATACGAAGTAGACTCGGTCTTATAATTTTTTATCTGACAGTCATCTCATAATCACTTCATTATACATTTTTTGTAATTCTTTCTTTATCCTCACTTTAAGAATTAGAGAAATTCTTGTAATTCTTTAGAAAATAATGAAAAATAGTGGACGTATGCTCATTTTTTTTGGGACCGAATTACTATAAAATTCTTATATCTTTATTTAGATTTATCAATCATTTTTACACACAAATCACATTTTATAATTTCCTAAATTCGTTGTTGACAAAACCTCCGTCAATAATTGGCACTAGAAGGAGAGATATTCCATCAAAAGTTTGACAATTTTGTTTGACAATTTTTTTTAACAATTTTGCTTTTTTTTTTAATAAAATAATAGAAAATACCAGAAACACCACAAAGAATGCTGGAATTAGCTAAAATAAACCCTGAAGCATTGCTACTGCATAGGTTGATCTCGCACAAGATTAACCTGCCATGATTATACCAAAGAATATTATTCAGAGACAAGATCGCATGGAGGATGCTCTTGCTAACTTTCAGCAAATTGCCAACCAGATTAATAATTCTTTAAGCTGAAGGGAAAATGATCATTCTACTACAGCACGAATATCCTAAAGATTGTCCTGCTTGATAACCAAAAAGAGAGATTCAAATTTAAGAAGTGGAAAATCACAACCAACCTAGAATCCAGTAGTAAGAGCGACATACAGATCGCACTTCTAAGGAAAAGGATGAAATTATAGATTTACCACAGGAATCCGGTACTGAGAGTTCGAGCACAGACTGTAATTATGGACAACCTTCTATGAGAGCTCCCATAAATCATGATCGTCTAAGCAACAAGTAGAATCGTCAATCGCGAAGCGTTTTCAAAAGAATTAGCAGGGAACTAAGGTAAGACTTTGTAGACCTAAAGCAACATCTAGATTAGCAACGTTAAAGAGGTAGTCGTGAGCGATCATTATCGCATCATAATGACCAAACTCTATATGTCGACTTATTTCAGTGGAATCTTCATAAAGGTTGCTGCAGACTCTATTTAATCAACTTGTCTTGCGTCGTGATAATAGCGACTAAAGAACATTGATTTTTATAATTTGAGGATCACAATAGATATACTCGTTGGATGAGATGATGAATTCGCAGATGGATATCATCATTCTCTATTCAATGAAGAAGTTTGAGCTGTTGCACTTCCTGTTGGATTCAAACTTCCTACCATAAATACTTTTGATGGGAAATCTGATCTATAGGGCCATATGGATCACTTCAGTGTCCTGATAGAGCTTCACTGGGTTGGTAACCTTGCACGTTGTAGGTGCTTTGTTGTAACTCTCACAGGTGCAGCAAAGAAGTAGTTCTGAGAACTTCAACTTAAGTCGATCTTCTCCCGATAGCAGTTTTAAATTGTATTCTTGAGATAATTCTAGGCTGTAAAGAACTTTACTGTCCCATTAATCAGTCTGTCTACTATTCAACAAGGTCTAGAAGAGACTCTGTGATCTTACCTTATTCGCTTTACTTCAGAGGTAGCTAAGGTTAACAACTTGCCTGAAGGAAGAGTCTTAACTCTAATTGTCATGACCCAAAACCCGGGCCAGTGGCAGAAGGAGAATTTCACAAAGGTAGGAAATTCCTTGATTTATTTGAAAAGTGTCAAAAGTTTTAGTTTTTATAAAATGGTCCATTTAAATAAAATAATTAGAATTTCATCCTGTGAACTACTCCTATAGTTCGTATACACCATTAAACATAGATCGAATAATTATTTAAAAATGCGAAATCAAATATAATTCCAAGTAACATCATCATCCACAACGAAACTCAAATCCCAGAATGGCATACATAAGTTCACAGACAAAATAGAAAGTAGTAATCTTGGTTCAATACTAACACAAAATCCAAACAATCTAAACACTACTATAACAAGCTTCTAGCATTACCGAGATAACAAACTACAGTCAAGATGACCTCTTACTCCTCTTGATCACCGAGATCGCACTGGACACCACCTGAGGAAGAAGGTAGGGGGGTGAGTATAAAATATCCAATAGGAAAACTAATTATCCAGTCGAAAACATTTTAGTGATGGAGAATTCCTGTATGGTTAGTTTAGTCCAAAACATACATATATATATATATAATCTAAACTAGAAATCCATATATATATATATATATATGTATATATATAANCGACGATGGGGCACTCAACGCCACTCTGTAAACCCAAGATGCTAACACGGTGCTCATGTATGATCCTATGACACGTGCAATACATAACTGAAGTATGATCCGATCCCAGTTCCCACCAAAAACCAGTATGCAACAACATAGCATGTCCTCAAGAATCTGAATAGTCCTTTCAGACTGACCATATGACTCAGGATGCTGAGCAGTACTGATATCTAATTGCTTACCCAATGCTTTCTGCAAGGCTCTCCAAAACTTAGAAGTGAACCTTGGATCTCTGTCAGATACTATGCTTGAAGGCACACCATGCAAGCGTATGATGTTCTCCATATACAGTCTACTGAGCTTAGTAAGTGAGTAGTCCATCCGGATCGGTATAAAGTGAGCACTCTTCGTCAACCGATCGACTACCACCCAAACTGCGTCATTCTTCCTCAAGGTCTTCGGCAAACTGGTCACGAAGTCCATTGTGATCTTGTCTCACTTCTATTCCGGAATTGGCAACGGCTAAAGTAATCCAGCTGGCTTCTGGTGTTCAACATTGACTTACTGACAAGTCAAACACTTAGCCATAAAAGTAGCTACATCCTTCTTCATCTTTTTCCACCAATACTGCCACTTCAAGTCTTGATACATCTTAGTACTACCCAGATGTACTGCGAACCTTGATTTGTGAGCCTCAGTTAGAATGGTTTTTCAAAGATTAGGGTTATCAGCTACAACCACCTTTCCATTGAAAAGAAAAAACCCTTCTCTGTTAGTGCTCTAACCATCTAACTCTTCATCATTTTGAAGCCAGTTCTAGATTGTCCTCAACTCTCTGTCTTGCCACTGACTCCGTTGGACAGTCTGGAGAAGTGACGGTGAAATCACAATGTTGCTTAGGCAAGCAACTTCTTCATTCTCAAAGTACTGCATATTGTAGTCACTAATCGCAGCTGAGTTTCTCTAATCTTCAAACACCAGTGCAGCTAGTGCACCATGAGATTTCCTACTCAGTGCATCAGCTATAACATTGGCCTTACCAGGATGATACTGTAGGTCGAAGTCATAATCCTCCATATACTCAACCCACCTTCGCTGTCTCAAGTTCAGATCCTTCTGAGTAAAGAGATACTTCAAACTCTTATGATTGGAAAATATATTGAACTTCACACCATACAAGTAACATTGCCAAATCTTCAATGCAAAGATTACTGCTGCAAGTTCTAGATCATGGGTGGGATAGTTTCTTTCATGTGGCTTCAACTGACGAGAAGCATAAGCCACAGCTCGACCATTCTGCATCATGACATATCCCAAACCCGTCTTTGAAGTATCGGTATATACCACATAAAGCTCGTTACTGTCAAGAACAGTAAGAACTGGTACGGTGGTTAAACTCTGCTTCAACCTGATAAAAGCTTCTTCACTTTCGTGATCCCAAACAAACTTGACGTCCTTCCTGGTCAACTTCGTCAAGGGTAAAGCAATCCTTGAAAACTCTTGCACAAAACGGTGGTAGTGGCTAGCCAATCCAAGGAAACTACGTACCTCCGTCACATTTCTCGGTTTTTCCCACTCCAAGACAGCTTCGATCTTAGTGGGATCGACTGAAATACCTCAATGAGAAATCACATACCCCAAGAACTTTACTTCCGACATCCAAAAGTCACACTTTAATTTCTTGGCGTACAACTGATGATCTCTCAGGGTCTTAAGTACTATTCCCAGATGTTCGGCATGCTCTTCTCGAGTCTTGGAATACACCAGGATATCATCGATGAACACAACCATAAAACGATCCAAAAACGGCCTGAAAATCCGATTCATGAGATCCATAAATGCTGTAGGTGCATTCGTCAAACCAAATGGCATCATTAGAAACTCAAAATGACTATATCGAGTTTTGAATGCTGTCTTAGGTATATCATCCTCTCTTATCTTTACTGATGATAACTGGATCTTAAATCGATCTTAGAGAAGAACCTTGAACCACCGAGTTGATCAAACAACTCATCTATCCTTGGAAAAGGATATTTGTTCTTCACTATTAACTGATTCAACTTTCTGTAGTCCATACAAAGTCTCAATGAACCATCAACTTTCTTCGCAAACAAGACAGGAGCACCCTAGGGAGAAGTGCTACTGTGAATAAGGCCCTTGGAAAGCAAATCGTCCAACTATTATCTTAATTCTTCCATCTCAGCAGGTGCCATACGAAAGCTGGAATAGAAACTGGCTGAGCTCCAGGAATTAGTTTAATACAGAACTCGATCTCCCTATCAGGTGGTAACCCTGGTAAGTCTTCAGGAAACCTCCGAATACTCACACACCGACGGAATTCATGGGCCTTGATCGTTTGTCCTTACCTCGCCATCCATGGCAAACAAGTTCCCATAACATTCGAGTTTCTTCCTTCCACTCATGCATGCTTTCAGAATAGGACTAGGCTTCAACGGACTCATTCCAGCCTGATAGACAATAAGATATCCTTCACTAGGAAAAAGAGTCACCTGTTTCGTACGACAGTCTATAACCACTCGATATTTTGACAACCAATCTATACCACATATTATGTCGTACTATCCCATCGGCAACACAATCAAATCAGTAAGTAACTTCCTATCACCAACTATAATCTGACAAGACTTACACACACTAGACACATTGGCTACTCCTCTCATAGGTGTACCCAACGTCAATACATAATCCAAATCAGAAAATTTCAACCCCAACAATTGAGCAAAAAATAAGAATATGAATGAATGGGATGCACCAGTATCAAATAAAACATATGCCCAATAGTGTGAAAGAAGGATCATACCATCAACAACACCTCGGCCAGTGCGATCCTGAGTGTCGTCTCCCCCAGTAAAAGCATAGGATTGGCTAGTCACCTTCCCTTTCCCCTTATTGCCTCTCCCCTGACCAAGATAGCTACTGCTGGATCCTGGACCACTACTGCCATATCCGTGCCCACCCTGACTCCCTGAAGCCTGAGGAGTCTGAAAGTTCTGAGTAAAACCCTGAGGGTGGTACTGATGCTGATAAGACTGAGGGGAAGTAAAAGCCTGCGAAGCACTCTGTGTCTGTTGCGGCCTCGCTTGAGTGTTCTGATAAGAAACAGAACCGAACTGGCTCCTCTGCAGTCCTCCCTGAGAAAGAGGAGGTTTCTGTAAACGGTTGGGACACTCCTTCTTCCGATGACTTTACTGGCCACAAACAAAACATTCTCCATACGGACTGCTTCTGCCACCCCCTGAAGAATCACTGCTGTTCGAGCTCCCACTGTTCGGAGTACCCTGGGCTGACCACTGTCCCTGGTTCCTTCTGGTGGTTTTCCTGTCATTACCTCTTCGCTGGTTCCTTTTGGAATCCAATCTTTCTTCGATAGCCTCTGCCTGCTGGGCAGCCACTGCAATCTCAGGAAGAGTACGGAAGGTCTGAGTACCAATCCTGTTGAAAATGTTCCGATCCTAGCGACTCCTGAACTTGACAACTCGGTACTTCTCACTCGTACCCAGTCCAAGAGCAACACTTACTAACTCAGTGAACTCTATCAGGTACTTATTTACCGTTCTGTTACCTTGAATCAACGTCTCAAACCGGTTCACAACTTCATCCTGTTGATCCTCATTGGCACACTGGGCCTTAAAAATCCGTTCAAAGTCTTCCCAAGTCAAGCCCACTACATCTTGCATCGGTTCCACTGTTTCCCACCAACGAATGGCACTCCCTGTCAAACGAGTAACAAAAAACACAGCCCAAAACTCAACTGGAGTACCAAGAGCCCAAAAGTGCCTCTCTATCTCATACAACCAAGCAATTGCCGTGAAAGCTTCTGGTCTACCATCAAACTGCCCTGGCTGGAGACGCATGAACCGTTGGATATGATCAGCCTGATTCAACTGTCGTTCTTTCAGAGCTGAAGGCTGATAGTCTGGATTGCTCATCTGGACGACTGCCTACTGCATTGCCTCGATCAGATGAGTGAATTGCCTACACTTGCCAAATAGGGATGTAATCAGAAGTAACAAAACCCCGTGCGGGTTTACAGACTCTACACCGATAGTGGGGTATGCAGTGCCACTCTGTAAACCCACGATGCTAACACGGTACTCATGTATGATCCTATGACACGTGCAATATAGAACTGAAGTGTGAAAATAATCATGCTATGGTTTTTCGGTAAAATCAGTATACTAGGTTTTTATAGAAAAACGGGCAGCATAACGACCATATTTTTAACATACCCAAAATAACCTGCACTCATAAAATTCCCAGAGCAATACAATATATATCTCATATAACCAATTCCCATAACAGATATTTAAATAGTCTAGAAATCACTTTTGTTCTCATATGTTGTAAAAAGTAAGTTTTATTCGAAAATGATATAAAACAGAGGTAATTGAATCCCTACCTCGCTTAAATAGCGATACCACGCTATCGAATCCTCAAGGTGTCGTTGACGATCGCCCGGAGGGTCGAGAACCAATTCCAAGCCCTCGATCATCCTCTTGCGAAAAACCAACTTCTCAACGGAGCTTCAATTCCACAAATGGCTCGCTGAATTCCTAGCACCCAAAATAGCTAGGTTAGACATATAACTTGTCCAATTCGGGTCCGGGCCAGTGACATGCAAATTGAGGCAAATCTCGACCGTGTTCTCGATTTCCGTGCCTATCACCAAACATAGGTAATATATATCATACTTCTCCATTTTCCGAGTACAATCCAAAAATGATAACAAAAACACAATCCAACAGCTAGATCAAAATGTCAAACTTAAACTCAAAATATCCAAAAATGACAATTTTCAATCCGGGCAAAATGGAGTTGATATATATATACCTTGATGATCCTTGCGACGAGACGAATCCAACGGGATTGGTTGGAGGTCGAATGGTGGCCGGAATCGTCACCAGCGGCCAAAAATTAGAAATGGTGACTTTGTCTTCTCCGGCTCCAGTGGTCTCCTCCAGCGGCTCCTGAAGGTCGGCAGCGAGCTCGGCACGGTGCTGGCGAGGTCCGCCGGTGATTCCTGCGGCTGAGCGATAGCGAGAAGCGGTGGCAGTGCTTCCTCGGTTCTCGGCCGAGCGTGCGCAGGAGAGAGAGAGAGAGAGTCCGGGGGGGGGGGGGAGGAGAAGAGAGAGAAGAAAAATGAGGGTGAACAGGCCATGTGGCTTGTTTTGTGTGGGCTATGTAATTTTTCAAAAATTGCACATAAGTCTCCAAATTGTCAAATCTCTTTCAAATCAGTCCCCCTAAAATTACAATTTAGTCCTTCTGCACAAAACTTTTGCAAATTAATCCCCCCAATATTATATCCAGAAAATTGGTAAAATGTCCAAATTACCCTCCTAGAATCCGGGTTTTTACACAAATGATGGCCAAAGTGTGACCAGAGACTAAACTCTGGGAAGAGTTATTAGAGTGAGAATATATAGGACTCTCGAAGACTTCTACCAGAGAGTTAATCGATATCTAAGGATGGAATTTTCTCGAAAAAATTTTCATAAGACAAAGGAGGAAGGAGAAAAAGACACAACCAAACATGTGACCACAACAACCAACAATAATAACAAGAAGTCAAAAAAGAGGAAAAACGAGCAATTAGTTGAAAAACAGCCTGAGCCAAAGAAACAGAAAATTCAAAGGGCTCCCTTACGATTTAAAAACTATACCGAGCTGAGTGCACCAATATATCATATTTATGTAGTCATAAATCAACATGAGCAGTATCATTAACTGGGGCCGATGAGAAGGGATGGGGAAAAATATGATCTCAATAAGTTTTGTCGATATTATAACGACATTGGACACCACACTAACAATTGCTATGCTTTGAAAGATGAGATCGAATAATCAAAGAAAGATGGCTATAATAGTATACCATGCAGGACGATGGAGGTTTACGTTGATGAAATGTTGGTAAAGTTGAAGAAAGTTGAAGATCACATCAAGCATTTTGACGAGAAATTCAAAATTCTCCGAAAGTATCAGATGAAGCTGAATCTCTAAAAGTGTACATTTAATGTAGAATTTGAAAAGTTTTTGGGATTTATGGTCAATTAGTGAGATATCGAAGCAAATCCTCCAAAGATCCAAATATTGATTGACATATAGTCGCCTCGTAAACTAAAAGATATGTAGAGCCTGATAGAAAAAGTGGTTATATTGAGTCAATTTGTATCAAGATCAACCGACAAATGCCAACCATTCTTCGAGATGCTGAAGGAATCAAAGAAGTTTGAGTGGACCGAGAAGTATGAGTAGGCATTCCAAGATGTGAAGAAATACTTGGGGGTTCTTCTCCACTCTTGTCGAAGCTAAAGCCGAGAGAAAAGTTGTACTTGCATCTCTTTGTTTCCAAATATGTGACAAACGCTGCATTAATTTGAGAAGAAGAAAATATACAGTGACCTATGTATTATGTAAACAAAAGATTACTTAATGCCGAAATGAGATATCCAGAAATGAAGAAATTGGCACTAACACTTATCATCACATCTAGGAAGCTTCGACCATATTTCCATACACACTTGATTGAGATTTTTACAAACTTTCCATCAAAAAAGATTTGCAAAATCCTGAAGCGTCAAGATAATTTCTCAAGTGGATCGTTGAGTTGAGTCAATTCGACATTAATTTTCAACCTTGTACTCTGATTAAAGGTCAAGCCTTTGTAGATTAAAGATTGAATGAATGAAACTATGCGACTTCAACGAGATCTTTATTCAGTTGATCATACTTCGACAATATCTCTATTGGTTCTTGAGCTCTTCATATTCAAGCTTCTTTACTATATACGACCTCCCTATTACAAGAGTTCTCCATTATTTTCGAGTCCTCACTATCTTTGATCTCGAAAAAATCTTTATTTTGTTCCTCAGACCTTCAAGATCTCTAGATCATTGAGCTTTCTATTATGCAAGCTCTCCATTATGTTTGAATTTATTATCTTCGACCTAGATGAGACCGTCACTCAGTTTCAAAAAACCTCGACAAGATCTCTATTCAATCATTGAGCTCTCCATATTCGAGCTCCATCATATTCAAGCTCGCCAAGTATGAGCTCTTCATACTATATGAATTTTCATCGCTACTATTAGTAATTTTTCTTAGGTTTCTTTATCTCGTATCGACTATTATGCGACTACTAGCTCGTAGAATATCTTCATATATTTCGATGACTCCATTAATAAAAGCATATATATTTTCTTTTTACAATCTATTTTTATTCTTATACATTATCTACTTACAGTTTTATGGCAGTTATTGCAACACCATAAAACTGGGAAGATTATTCGTCATTCGAATTGATCAACAAATGACATTATTCCTTCAATTTATCATCTTGATACATCTTATTCTATTAGTTTTTTTTTTATAATTTTGTAGCTGTCTTCGAATACCATAAAACTCAGGGGGCAATAGGATCAGATTATTATCTCCTACTCGCTTCTAAGGGACTATGCCAACATTCATTTAGAGGGGTTAAAATTTTGGATTACTGAATTTCTAAAATTTCTTAAAATCCTTAGATTTTCTCCTCGCTTCATGTCATATTACATGAGATCTCTCTTTAAATAAATAAGCGATTAAGCAAAACGTCCATAGTTCGATGTGATATATTGCTATAAACCCTATTTTGCCTTGGAACTTTTGGAAAATAATAATGAGTTCGCATCACCTATGTTCACTATTTTTCATAAATGATCTAACATATTCTAATACTTGAAATCCTTTTTAAGCTATTGGATTCGAATTGCAAGAGCGTAAATATCGATCTAACTTATTTTTAAGTTATCGACATGACATAGAATTCTGAATCTTCAGAATAACCTAACATTTCCTACAAATTTATACCTTATGGAATCTCAAGTTAATATGTGAGGTAGCATAACGATTTCTATGATTCACATCCAATTGTCTAACGAGCTAAGAATTTATCCTATGAAACAACTCGATTATTATTTTATAAAGCAAAATATCTTAAAGAAAATGTGAGCTCAGCTAAAAAGCATGTGACCTAAAGGTCAGGTATTTTTTACATCTTTGTTCACTTTCAGTTTTTTTAAGATTTTCTAACATTTTGTAGGAAAATTCGAAATATTACACTCTTTTAAACTACTAAAAAGCATAAAAAGAGTCCATGTCTTTCACTAATTCAGTTATTACGAGTTGCTCTTCGATGATATAAGTGTCATTAACTATGTCTTCAGGGTAGTACACTTTGTTTTATTTTTTGGCGACTTTATTGAGTGTCTTCAAGATTTCAATAAAAAAGGATCATGTCTAGATCGAGACTTTTAGAATAAGAAGTATACTTCTACAATACGAGCATTATTACGAATTTATGGTTGAAAAAAGATCTTCTTTAAAAGACTTTACAACCTCTTCAATGCTCTCCACTATTAAATAGTCACATCGACAATGATATGATTCTTAAGAATTTCCTACTTCTCTATATATTTCTATGGAAGATTAATCAGATCTCTTTTTAGTCACATACTTCACTTTTACTCTTACTATTGGAGAAGTGACGTTTTTTAGTGTAGTAAGTTTACGATCTTTATTACACTCACAAAGGTTAACTTATTTATCTGTAAAAAAGAGATGTCAACAAGAGTATGGTGGTGCTATTTGATCACTGCTTTTCACCTACTTACTTAATCATCGACATCGACAATGAAGAATCAAGAGAATTTACAATGAGTTCAACTGAAGACTTGAGCAGAAACTATTGATCATAATGACACGAGGTCAACTATTTTATCAAAAAAAGCTTTCAACACATCAAGGATGCATTAAAAGCTAAGGAGCTATTGTTGTGTAGTTTATTACCACCACAAATAGTTGACCTATCTAATTCCCAAAAAAGGCAACTAGCTAATTGAAGAGGAGATAATTACCCATTATTGTAACCTATTATTGTGTAGTAACTCAATCTCAATATTATATTGTATTTTATTATGTAATTTCTTATTCACAAAATTGGGAAACCTAAAACCACCCTCACCTATATAAAGGGGCTTCAGTCTCATAATTTTTCATCTGACAGTTATTTCACAATCACTTCACTATACACTCTCTGTAATTCTCTCTTTGCTCTCATTTTGAGACTTAGAGAAACTCTTGTAATTTTTCAGAAAAAAGTAAAAAACAGTAGATGTAGGCTTATTTTTTTAAAGATGAACTACTATAAAATTCTTGTCTTCTTATATACTTAGCTTTATCAACTCTTTTTACATACACGCTACATCTTGCAATTTCGTAAATTTATTGTTGACAAAACCTCCGTGAACAGTTCCTAAGCTCTTTAAAGATTTTTATGATATATTCCTCGTTGGTACACTGGGATTGTTCCAAAACCCTGTCTATATATTCGTCTCCAAGGTTAGAATGTTGTGCAATGTAATCACTAAAATCTTTTGATCGTCCCTTTAACCTTAGATGACGCATTGTATCATTTGTAAAATCTCATGAGGTCATCTCGTTCTTCTTTCGTCAGTGAATTGAATATTATATCCCCCAAGGCACATAGTGAAGCTTTTCCAAGTAAGTAGTATACTCACAGATAACATATTCAGAAACCAGAAACGTAAATGAAACAAATTTATTCACTCATTTGTAGTCTGTTTTACAAAAGTTTCCATAAGCTCATTATCAATATATAAACCAAAGACTAAATGACTTCACTAGTAGCATAGCTCTCCCTTGAGTTTCTAATGACTCTTCCACAATCAATACACATGACTGCTTCAATATGCACATATGCATATATGTCTCTAGATATTACCGTAAAAAGTACCGAAGTGATCCAGCCAGTATCTGGATTACAAGAATAATTATGACGCAGGACAGAAGAAAAGTAAGTCTTTAGATTTTCTGGGGTAAATGTTACATTAACTAGGCCGCATTGTACCGGTCTAGGTACATTTAGCTACAGTACATTTGTGCCTCGTATCGTACCATATCCTACCCGTTATATGTATGAGCCCATGCTGTGTTTGTATCATGCTTGTGCTTGATTTTCCTGCCATAATCGTGTCGTTAATGTGACATTATCGTGACTAATCATTCTTGTATTCAGTATTATGTCATTATTGTGCCTTATCATATCCGTTTTTGGTATTGGACTATTTTCTGTGCCTAATTGTGCTTGTTTCCGATATTGTGTTCCGTGCCTAATCATGCCTATTTCTAATATTATATTATTTTCGTACTAATTGCACCTATTTTAGATATTATAATATTTTCATACCTAATTGTGTTTGTTTTTTATTATATTATTCTTGTGTCTAATCTTGCCCATTTTTCATGTGATATATGATTTCAAGCTTAATCATTTCCATTTTCAAACTCTATTGTTCTTGTTCCATAATTGTTATCATTCTTGAGTGTTTTTTTTTTTTTTTTCAAATTTAGTTATTTTAATACTATCAGATATATTTTTTTAAGTAATTATGAATTATGAATTGCTAATTATTATGTCATAGAATTTTTTTTTGAAAATTGAAATAATTTTTATATAAAAATAAATCTAAATTAAAATATTAGAGTATGCATGAGTGATAATAATTAATTTAAATTTTTATAGTTAAAGTATATTCTAACTAAATTGGCGTTTACTCAAATAATATCAAAATATATAACTCAAAAATTATGGTTGTCATGTGCCTAAATTATATATTTTTTTCTTAACATTTTAAGGACTTTCTATTGGAGATGAATTTTGTTTCTTATTTATTTATTTTTTTGAAAGTATTTGAATGTGAAGAGTAAGAAGGAGGAAAGGTTAGAAAAAACAAAAAAAATAAGGAAATATAATTATATGTGTCCTCCTAATTTTGTGTATTTACTTTCGTAACAAGTATTTTTTTTTTTTGGGAAGGAGCTAACAAGTAGACCAAAAACCTAAAAAAAGTAATATAATATAATATTAATAGAAAAAGAAAGGACTTACGGTGAAAGACTTACCACTTGCACAGAAAAATATTAAAAACATTTAAGCAGCTACAATAGAGTGCAAATCCGAAAGCGTCTTCCTCTTTCTAATATAGTAATAGATATGTTATTAATCTTAATTATGGTAGCAGACTAAATGCGAAAAGGAAAACATGATTCTTAATTGGGCTCAATCAACTTAAACAAAAGAGAAAAAGACATGGAGAGGGCTAACTTGGGCCAGAACGATTTTTTTGTTCATTTTTTCTAAAGAAGACATTTTTAGGAGTTTTAAGGATTTATTGACATATGGTCAAGAACTGAGAAATTTTTAAATAATAGTTTTTTTTTATAGTTAAGAAGCTCTTGATCTATGGTTAAGACCTCCTTGACACTCTTAAGGCCATCTTCAACCCATTACATCAAAAATGCTGTCAAAATGGTATAACTTTTATACCAAAAATAGTGTAAATATTACATTAAATAGTAATTTTATCTCCAACTTATTACACTATTTCTAACACTAAAAAGAAATATTTCATGTATATTTCTTTTTATCTACTTTTTATATAACTTTTTTCCTAATTCCTTATTAATTAGCCATTTTACAAATTATGCCCATATACAACTGTTTTCTTCACGTACTGATCCAAGGTTATATTTTATTCATATTATATAAATATAAATTTTACTGCATATAGAAAATTAATCACGAAATAATAATAAAAATATGGGACTCAAAATAAAGCTTTTTTTTTGTTTTGATACCATAACGTAATTACATTTTGTTAAAAAACTATGTAGTTAGGCTTAATTATTAATAACTAAATGCTGGGGGGGGCTTTTTGCAAAGTAAAAAAAATTGAACAGAAAAAAAGTAAGAATAGTGCATGAATATTTGGCGTGACACTATTCAAAATCTACAAAATGCCAAAATGACGTTGATATTTGGCACTCGGTTGGAGAGAACTTAGAAATATCAATTTTAAACAAGTGTACAAAAAAATTATTTTGGCCCAAATCAGTCCTACCTGTCTCATTTTCTATAAACAAGATGGCTTAATTAAAGCCACCACCAAGAGTAAATTCATCCAATAAAATTAAGATTACTGCCTATTCCAAGGAGAATTTAAGAGAACCTGAGGCCATATTTTGTGCGCCATATAATATAATTGTCTAGTACTGTAATTCATCTTATTGTACTATATTTCTGTACATTACTGTGTTTTGTTTTGCATTATATTGAAGTTGCTTTGTCGCTTTAAGTTCTCTTTCATAATTCTCTTTCTTGATTGTGTCCTTGTTCCTTGTTTTTTGCCTCTCCTCACATTATCTCTTGCCTTTTCCCTCAAACCAACTAAAACGAATTTTCATTAAGTGCTGACAATTTTCATGACGGCTTTTGGTTTTGTATCTGCTACTCTAAAACAAGTCAAGAAGGAATATAACAGGCCGGAGACACATGGGGTATCATTGGTTCCCGTTTGGGTCACTTAAGAGAGAGGAACCCTAGCTAGGAGCCATCACCTAGAGTCGGTTTGCCATTTCAAGTTTTGATTTAGTTCACAAAAATCCCATCCTAAAATTAGCATAAAAACCTATAACAACTACGCTTCTCTTAAATATATATATATATATTATATGGTGATGTTTCAATAGATATGTTAGTTTTTTCTCTCCATAGATGACACCCTAATTTAGACCATAGATTCTCTATTAATTTTTTCTCTCCATAGATGACACCCTAATTTAGATAATTGGATATTGATACGACAGTTATAATAATATTAGTAATTTTATAAAAAAAAAATTTAATTAATACGGATATAAATATAAAAAATTCTTTATGATTTAAAAAATTTGTAA
>JXTB01000790.1:103052-116594 GCA_002914805.1 Parasponia andersonii | reverse complement strand
ATGCGTACAGCCAATGTTGGAGCGGTTTCTCACCAGCCGTCCACGTGTCTTTGAACCGTTGATGATATGTCCTCCAATTGTTCACGTGTCCTTACTATTCTAAAGTACTCTGAACTTCAGGCAGGGTCGGAGAGGCGGGGGTGGCCACCTGCAAAGACTCTCCGATGCTTAAGTTAGTGGTCTTTCTTTGATTCAAGGTAGCAAGGATTTTGTTCTATCTGAGTATATATTTGTTTCTTGCTTGTATACTTTTAAAAATCTCTTTGTATATGGGTACATGCCCCTCTCAGGAACGTGTGGCTCATATATATGTAGTTCTGAAATTGTGAACCATCTGGGTCTCAATCTCAGGACTGAGTACCTTTTTCCTCAAAGTGTTTTCCAGAGGTCACGGGCCGAGATTACCATGATCACCTCTATATCACTGTAGCCTGGTTTCCGCCACCTCCTATGGCTTGAATCTATCAGGGGTGACATTTGGACAAATCGTCATTCTGTCAAGACGGCTTGCTCCCTGCGTACGCCTATCTAAGATCACATTAAATGCTCTGTCTAGGTTTGGAGTTGTGAGTTGCTTTCCATCATATTTTGGTAGAAGACCCTTAGGGCTTCCAACCCCCCATCTATCAAGGTAAAGGTCGGACTAGGCCGAGTCTGTCCAGGGTCTGTGATGGGCTCGGCCCTAACCTCGGACGGCCCAACGGCCGATTGTGATATTACGTGTGACCCGCGTGGCCTTTAGCTAATCACTCTCGACTCCTATCGGATGGTGGGCCCCATTTGTAATTTATTCTACCGCTTAATCGTCCACGTGGTATATGATTTAGGAACGGGTCTCACAACTGCCCCTATTTCCCTACTTGATGGATTTGTATCCGTCAAGTGGGGAAATCGTTTATCCATTCCTCTAATCTGTGGGGTGCACATGGCTCCCTCCCTGCCGACGTGGAGGCACGCCATCCCATGTCACGAAATCTATTTAAATTTCGAAGTTCTGACTATTCGGTCTCCTTTGCTCTCCCATTTTCCAAAAAAACTCTTCGGCTCCCCCTCTATAAAAGCCGCAATTACGCTCATTTGCCACTTTACTAAAATCTTCAATCATTCTAGCCTCATAAAATCCTAGGGTTTCCGATTTCCTCTCTTCTAGAGACTTTTACTCTTTCACTCGTATTCAGAACAATGGCTTCAAGTCAAGATCAGGAATTGTGCCCCATCGTGGATTCACAGTTTTATTCACTAAGGAGACCGCTCTGCCTCCCCGGTAGAGTGACGCTACAAAGGGTCGAGGGCCCTGCGGATTGGTATCTTCGTCCCTCTGCCCCCGAAGGCTCCATTAACTTGGGCAGAAAACACCTGGAATGGATACGATTCCCTCTACCTCCTCTGATGCACCAATTCTTTGCTTTGACGGGGATCCATTCGATGCAGTTAAATGCAAACGGGGTCATGATTCTGATGGGACTTTTCACCCTGTCAGTTCTCTACAACCTGCATATCGACCTGGAGGTAGTCTTTTATGCTTATAAACTCACCCTCATCCCCAAGAAAGGTTCCTATCCCACCTTTTACCTCCAACCACTACTGGGACGTCATATCTTCTGGGGCTTGCCGAGGTCAGACAAGCAATGGGACTCCTACGCTAGGCTGTACGCCGTTATAGGGGCGTGGTACTCCCCTTGGGTGAATAGGGAGTACTTCCAAGTTCCCTCAGCTTTCTGGTAGAGTAAGTACTTGGTGGTGATTTTTGGGTCTGTGTTCTCCTCGTTTATTATTGCTCACGTTATTTTGTCTTGTGCAGCCTCAGCAGAAGAGAGTAGGTTCGAGTCGCGTTTGCCAACGGGGCAGCTCAAAAGCCTGGAGGGGATTCTTATCTTCGGATCTCTTGGGGACTGCCGGCACATCCAGGCCACCCTCAACCCCCTGGTGATGAATATGATGCCCATGATAGTTTCATACCTTCCCTTCCCCTTGGACACCTGGGTCATCACGAAGCATCTGCGGAGCCGACTTGACGCCTCTACCCTGAACCGATTTTGCCGGGACTAGCATGATTGAATCGCCATGGTGGGTCGGTAGGTAACGGCTTCGAGCCAATTGGCGGGCTCCAACAATTTGGTGGCGACGTCTGGCCATGAGCTCGAGGAAGCTGTGAGGTTGGTGGCCGAGGAGTGCATCAGGCTCCGCAGGGAGGAAGCTGCTGCCCCCAAGAGGGCTAGGGGTGGGCTCATTTTCGCATCCTTGAGCGTCGTGGGTCGGATTATGGCCATGACCTAAACATGTTGCTTGTTCTTTGCAGGTTCTAAGACGGCCCCATCGGCTGACCCCTCCCCCATCAAGGGGTGAGCCGCGGGTCATAAGGCTCACCCCAAGGCACCCGCTGGCTAGCATCTCGAGGTGCTCTCAGGAGATGAAGTGCCTGCAGTCCCCCGCTCTGATGCAGGTGAAGGCAAGGAGACGCTGCTGGTCTGGCTGGGGAGTCCGCTGCACCAACCTCATCCATCCCTGACTTCGGTTCGAAATCGGGTGCTATTTGCCTCGGTGGAGAGATCACCGAGCTCAGTGGGGGGGCTCTGAGATTGAAGTCCCGACTATCTTCCCCTCCCCCAGCCCCAATAAAGCGGTGACACGAGGTCGGCTCATCTAACGAAGAAGAGGGCTGGGCGGAGAAGAGGGGTAGGGTTGCCCCCTCGTCTGATAGTGATGACGACGGGGCCATGCTGACCCTTCTAAGGAGAAGAAGGTTGGTGCACAGCGGCCTGCCAAGAGGAGACGCACCACCTCCCGTCGTGGCCGACGGCACTCTCGGTGGCACCAAGCTTTCCTCCGTCCCTGCCGCCAATACTTCGGGGGCATGCCCAGCTGGTGGAGAGGGTGCCCTCATGGCTAGCGGGGCGGGGCCGTGTTCCCCAGGTGCGGGCGACGCCTAAAGAGAGAGTCCAGCCGCAGAGCCGGAGTTGGAGGCACTCTCTTTGGAGAACGTCGAGCTGGTCACCAGGCGTATCTTCGCACAGATTTGGTCCACTCGGTTGCTTCTAAGTTTTTCAACATCTTTGCTAAATGCTAACCCCCCTTTTTTGTTTAACTTGCAGCTGGCTGCCATTCGGTCTTTCTATTCCTCTCGCGTCAGGGGTTTGACTGAGGAGCTGAGTTCCCGCTCTGCACTGGACGAGCACAGCGAGGCCGCCCTCACCGAATTGAGGTCTGACTTCGATTTATATCGGAGCCTCGAGGAGGCGAGGGTCACGGTCTGAGCATCGAGAGGACCAGACGCGAGGAGCTAGCTGCGAGACTGGCTGAGGCGGAGGCTGACAAACTTGCCCAATCCGAGGCTACCAGACTGGCTCAGAACGAGTTAAGGGTTAAGGAGCAAGAATTGTAGAGCGCAGGGGCAGAGATGGGACCAGCTTTCGTCGCTCGTGATAGGACTGTTGATGACCCCAAAGAAGCGAGAAAAGCCGAGGTGGAAGCCAAGCTAGAGGTCCATTCTCTGCAATGCTGGCTTGACCGGTCTAACAGGGTAAATCGATATCTCTTCTTAGATCACAAAAATCTGATGGGTGCTCATATGGAGATGTCTCACAAACACAGCAAGGACCTTGCCGGCATTAACACTTTTTTGGTCGACTTATCACAGTGGCAAGCGGAGCTCAGGCTGGCAGCGCTGAAGGATAGGCTGGCGGACACGGAGAAACTAAAAACGAGGTACCAGAGGCTGGTGGACATCCTTTCTGTGGAAAGTTACAGGTTTGGATGGGAGAATAGAGAGTTCGAAGGCCACACTGAGATGGTAATGCCAGACTAATTTGATGATCAGAAAGGCGTCGAGAGAAACCACTATTCTGTCAAGCACTACATGTAGCAGCTCGGGGATGAGATCAGCATCACATATCCGGCTGACGTGCTGAAGATGCTTACTGTGGAAAAGGATGGGCCCTTTACATCTGCTTCTGGTGCCAAAGAGCTTATCCCCATTTCCAGTCTGCGAGATCGAACTTCGGAAGCCCCTGGCGCTATACCTGGTCTCGGGGTCTCAACTGGTGAGGGGTCTGGCGCGGTCATTGTATCCAGTGATGAATCCGACCCTGGTACGCCACCCTCCACTGGGGCTGGTCCAAGTGCTGGGGCTGGCCGCGCTCCCATGGATGGAGGTAACTACGGTGCCTACCTTTGTACATTTGTAAAGCTGACCCTCATTGTAACCCTCCAAATAAATAATAAGAATAGTGCAATTCTCTTTAGTCTGTTTTCTTTTTCATTGTTGACCGCGTCCGGGGTAAAGTTAAGCCTTGTTGTAGCCGTCTGTATAAATAATTGTGGACGACTCGGATAGACACGATTTCAGACTATTTGTGAGTCCTCCTCGGGCCATGACTGCCAAGATTAGTTTCGGAGATAGGGGTGCAAGCTTTGACTCATCTGGTTTTACAGAGGTATAACTTCTGTTATGACTTGTTTGGTAGAGTTCGACCCGCACGTGTGGCTGGACTTCTCTGACCCCAAATAGGACCGCGCTCGGAACCAGCTCCAGGGATTGGTCGACCATTGTTTGGACCCGTCGTTGCAAAGGAGAAGGCCTGGGCTCGGGCTCTTACCGGGAACAAACAGGGCACTACCACTCTGATGTCTCCTCCTTACCAGTCCGTTCGAGATCTACCTCCCGTAAGTAGGGCTTATGAGCGCGCACCACTATTAACTGTGTGCATTGTATTTTTAGGACATAATAAATAGACTTTAATCTTAATTTTTGTCTTCACGTTTTGTCTGGTACTGGACTACTTCCAACGTGTAGACTCCAAATTCGTTCACATCCTGCCCATGCGCAAAAAAACCATCCCCTAGGTAGAGCCTGCTTTCTTTTAGCTCTTCGTGTAGCTAAAATGTTCCTTAGGGAGGGTCCACTTCCAACAGGTGGATCCCGACCCTGCTTTCCTTCAGCTCCTCGTGTAGCTAAAACGTTCCTTAGGGAGGGTCCACTTCCAACCGGTGGATCCTGACCCTGATTTCCTTTAGCTCTTCACGTAGCTAAAATGTTCCTTAGGGAGGGTCCACTTCCAACGGGTGGATCCCGACCCTGCTTTCCTTTAGCTCTTCGTGTAGCTAAAATGTTCCTTAGAGAGGGTCCATTTCCAACGGGTGGATCCCGACCCTGCTTTTCTTTAGCTCTTCGCGTAGCTAAAATGTTCCTTAGGGGGTCTACTGGCAAGCTTTTGGGCTGTGCACCCCTTTTCTCCTCGTATATTTTCTCGGGTCATTGGCAAGACTTTTATTGCACGATGTGATTCCCATAGTACAACTTCAAGGTCTGCTGGCAACTTTTGGCCGCGCAGCTCCTCTTTCTTTGAACGTTTTCTCGGGTAATCGACTAGCGACGTGATCCCCATAGTACGATCATTTTTTGAGATCTGTTGGCAAGTTTTTGGTTGCGCAGCTCTTTCCTCTTCATACATTTTCTCAGGTTGTTGACGAGCGACGTGATCCCCATAGTATGATCATTTTTGAGGTCTGCTGACAGGTTGTTGGTTGCACAACTATTTCCTCTTCGTACGTTTTCTCAAGTCATCGACGAGCGACGTGACTCCCATAGTACGATCATTTGTGAGGTTTGCTGGCAAGTTTTTGTTGCACAACTGTTTCCTCTTCGTACGTTTTCTCAGGTTGTCGACAAGCGACATGACTCCCATAGTATGATCATTTGTGAGATCTGCTGGCAAGTTTTTGTTGCACAGCTATTTCCTCTTCGTACATTTTCTCGGGTCGTTGACAAGCGATGTGACTCCCATAGTACGCTCATTTGTGAGGTCTGCTGGCAAGTTTTTGTTGCATAGCTGTTTCCTCTTCGTACGTTTTCTCAGGTCATCGACAAGTGACGTGACTCCCATAGTACGATCATTGATTGTGCGAGTAGTGCGTATGGTCTGCAACTGTGGAAGACCCTTTTCCGTGGCAAATCGGTATGATTTTTTGCCTGTGCAACTGAGGCGTGGGGTCTGCCACTGTGGGCGGACCCTTCTCCGTAGTAGCCTGGTATGATCTTTTGCCGGTGCAAATAAAATATTGGGTCTGTCACTATGGGCAGACATTTTTCCGTGTGGCAGAAGTCCTGACCTGTTTCAGAATTAAGCTTTTTAATAATATAAGCATTCATATAGGTCTCACGCGTGAATAGCGTGTAGGGTCTGCCATTGTGGGCAGACCCCTTTTCCATAGCAATCCAAAAGATGAATCCATGCGGCAAAAAGGGAACTTCACCTGTTTTGGATTTAAGCTTTTCAATAATATAAGCATTCACATGGTCTTACATCATATGCATGTGTCTTACACATGATACTTTTTCAAATGCTGAGCGTTCCACGGGTTCGGCAAGTTTTTTTCGGTCTTAAGCTCTTTCAGGACATACGCACCATTGTTGAGTGCTTGGATCATCTCTTAGGGTCCGATCCAATTGGAGTCCAGTTTCGAGGAATTCCCTGTTCTAACTTTCAGAACCTAATCCTCGGCATTAAATCGTCGAGAACTAACCTTTTTTGTATAGTAGGATCTAGCATGCTGGTGGTACGAAGCCAGGTGGACCAGGGCCATGTCTCTCGTTTCCTCCAGGAGGTCTATGTTACGGCTTAGTTGGCCTTCATTTAAGGGGGCATCTCTCACCACTTCGGAACAGAGGGTCGGGATTCCGACTTCGTTCAGGATCACAGCCTCTGAGCCGTAGACCATGGTGAATGGCGTTCTTCCAGCCGACCTCCGTTCCGTGGTTCGATGTTGCTGAATATGGCTTTGTTCATTGCCTTCACTTAACGTTCCCCTGAGGGTAGTTTACAGAAGAGAAACTGAGCCTTTTTCATACAGCTCGCACAGCTCCTTGACCTTAGCATTTTGGAACTGTGTGCCATGATCGGCGTGTATCTCTTTCAGAATCCCGAACCGACAGATTATGTTCTTCCAGATGATGTTAATCATGTCTGTCTTGCTAACGGTCGTGTAGGCTTCAGCTTCTACTCATTTGGTGAAGTAATCCGTGGCCAACAGGACGTATCTCCTTCCCCCTGGACTTCTAGGGAGCTCTCTGATGATGTATAGATCCCATTTGACAAACAGTGAGGGGGTTACATTCGAATGAAGTACCTCCGCGGGCTGGCGTTTTATTGGGGCGAACCTCTGGCACTTATCACATTTCTTGACGAATCGGACTGCCTCTGTCATCATATATGGCTAGAAGTATCCAGCCATTAGAGCCTTGTTGGCGAGGCTGTGTCCGCCAGAGTGGTTTCCGCATACTCCCTCGTGGATTTCCTCCATTAGCTTTTGCACTTCGACGGGAGCTATGCACCGTAGCATCGGACCCATTGTCGATCTCCTGTATAGTCATTCCCCCACCATCGAGTTCCAGGCAGCCTTCAACCTGACCGACCTTGCTTCTCGGGGTTCTGCGGGTAGGTTCCCCAACATCAAATACTGGGTGATGGGTTTCATCCACCCTTCGTCAGCAGTTCCGGTTGCGAACACATGGTGCGCAGGGGTCTGTGGGGGGTCCTCAATGCTCCCGCCTTCTAGGAGAACTTCAATGCTTCCAGCCGTACCCCCGATTGATGCACTCTTAGCTAGCTCGTAGGCCCTCTGGTTCATCTCCCTTGGGATCGGTTCGATATTGAAATTGTCAAAGCGAGCTTTTGCCCCCATTACCTTAGAGAAGTACCTGTGCAACCTCGGTTCTTTTACTTCGAAGTTTCCCCTGACCTGACCCACGATCAACTGCGAGTCAGTCTTTATTGCGATGTTCTCCACTCCAAAGTACAGTGCCAGCTCAAGGCCTTACAGTAGTGCCTCGTACTCTGCCTCATTATTAGTCGCCTGGAAGCCGAGCCTCAATGCCTTCTCAACTCTGAGACCCGTTGGGGTCTGCAGGACTATCTCGATACCTGACCCTGAGGCATTCGTGGATCTGTCGGTATAGAGCATCAAGATTGAAGGGGGGCGAAGTTGAGACATCTGAGACGGGTCGTGTAGCTCACCGAAGGATTCGATTTCTACCAAGAAATCTACCATGACTTGTCCTTTCTTCGCCGTCCGAGGCCAATACTCAATATCGTATATTCCCAGCTCGATGACCCACTTGGTCAGTCATCCCGATAGATCTGGCTTGGCCAAAATTTGCCGGATAGGGAAATTCGTATACACGGTGACCGAGTGTACCTCAAAGTACTATCGGAGTTTCTTTTTAGCGTTTACTAGAGTGAGGACCAGCTTTTCTGCCACACTATATCATGTCTCGGCATCCAGGAGCATGCGGCTTATATAAAACACTGGTTTCTATTTGTTGTCTTCCTCGATGAATAGTACGGTGCTGATTGCTACTTCGGATACCGCTAAATAGGCGTACAGGCACTCCCCCTCTGCTGGGGAAGCTAGGATAGGTGGGTGACTCAAATACAGCTTAAGATCTGTCAGTGCCCTATCATATTCCTCCCCCAAGATGATAGTAGAGTTTTTCTTCAAGCATTGGAAGAAAGGCTTGCACCGGTCGGACATCTTGGAGACGAATTGGTAGAGAGCGGCTATCTTCCCGGCCAGGCGTTGGACCTCCCGAATGGTCGAGGGTGTCTGCACATTTGTGATCGAGGTCAGCTGGGTCGGGTTTGCCTCAATACCCCTCCTGCTCACGATATGTCCTAGGAATTGACCGGAGGACACCCCAAACGCGCATTTCTTGGGATTCAGACGCATCTGATATTGCCTTAGAATCTAAAAACATTTGTCTAGGTGTCTCAGATGGTCTGAATCTTCTCTGCTCTTCACGACCATATCGTCAATATAGACCTCCATAGTCTTCCCTAATAGCTTGGCGAATATCTTATTCATGAATCTTTGGTAGGTTGCCCCCGTGTCCTTCAAGCCAAATGGCATACGTCTATAGCAGCAGAGACCACGCTCTGTGATAAAAGCTGTATGGATCTATTCTTCTACGTACAGGAGGATCTGGTTGTACCCAGAGTAGGCATCTAAAAAGTTCATTCTGTTGAATCCCACCATCGCATCTACCATTTGATCGATTCTTGGCAGGGGGAAGCTATCCTTTGGGCAAGCCTTGTTCAGGTTGGTGAAGTCTATGCAAATACGGTCGTCGCCATTTTTCTTTTTCACCACCACCGAGTTGGAGACCCAACATGGGTACACGCACTCCCTGATCAGACCGTTCTCCAGCAGCTTTTCCACCTCCTTGTTGATCGCCCTATTTTTCTCTGGTTTGAACCTTCTGGGTTTCTGCCTGACTGAAGGGAAATTGGGGTCTATGTTCAGCCGGTGGCAGGTGTGCGCGGGGTCTATCCTGGGCATGTCATCGTGGGACCACGTGAAGACATCCACGTTCTGTTTCAGGAATCCTAACATCTCATTCTTCTGCTGCTCGGGCAATAGGGCCTTGATTAGAACCACCTTCGCTGAATCTGCCTCTTTCAAAAGGACCGCTACCAGCTCCTCGATCGTGGATTCCGGACCATCAAACTCCTTTTTGATCCACTTCATGTATGCTGGCAGGCGGTCCTTTGATTGCTATTCGTCCCCGGTCGAGGCACTTGCACTCGCGTTGGCTCCTCTCAGGGCGGTTGAAAAGCATTTCATTGCGGAGGCCTAGTCTCCTTTGATGTCTATTGTATAGGTACCATCTTTTGATAGATATCTTAAGACCTAGTGGAGGTTGGAAGTGACCCCATGCATGGCGTGGATCCATCCCCTTCCCATGATAATGTTGAAGGAGGACTGGCAGTCAATGATGACGAAGTCCACGTCCAAGAATCCCTCAGCAGTGCAGACCTTCAGGGTCATGATGCCCAAGGGGCTGACCTTAGTACTGTCGAAAGCGAACAGCAGCTGGTAGGTTGGCCTGAGTGTGCTTCGATCTAAGTCCATATTCTCGAATGTGATAAGGAATAGGATATCGACGCTATTTCCACCGTCGACCAGGACCTTTCCGACCAACGCGAAGCCGATCTGTAGTTTAATCACCAAGGGGTCATCGTGAGGCAAGTGTACCGTGGTCAAGTCTTGCTGGGTGAAAATGATGGGGGCGGCAGAGGTGCGGTTTTCTCCCATCATCAAATGGTTGACGGAATGGCCCATCCCCCTCAGGTGCATCACCCTTCCTTCAGCCCTTTTGAGGCACTTTTCCTTCTCCTCTTGATCCTGGGTTGGCTCTGGCCTGCCCACGATGGTTGGCACTATCCTCAGGGTCTACTCTTCTGACCCGGAGGCCTGGGTCTGCTTTCCCTTTTCAGGACTGGAGACATCTTCCTATGGCTGGGTTCCGCCGGTTTTCACATATTCTTTCAACCTGCCGGCATGGATCGCCGTCATGACCTGCGCATAAAGGTTGTGGCAGTGGGCGGTCTCGTGCCTATAGTCTTTGTGAAAATGGTAGTACCTGATCCTGTTCTTCATATGTTCAGGGACACCAGATTTGGGCAGGTCTTTGAAGATTCCCCTTTCCCTGTTTTAGAGGTAAATCATATCGATCGGCGTGTTAAGCTTGTACTTCGGCAGAGGGTCACGGGGCATCTTCCTCCTCTTGCCACCTTCCTGACTATCTCGGATGGGGGCTTCCAGCTTCGGAATCAGCCCTTGGTTCGGTGAGGATCTCTTCACCTCTTACGGGGCCGGGGTTTGTATCAGCATCGTTGTTATCGCGGCGGAGGTCTTAGGCGCCTTCTAGTGGCTTTCTAGCATCCTGAATATCCCTTCTGACTTTGCCTGGAAGTCTGCCATATGGTATGGAAGATTTGAAAGGAGGTGGTCTGATAGCATTGATCCTGGCTACAGGCTCCTGACAAATGAGCCTGTGGCTTAGACCGAGTTGGCATTATGGACTAGGGACATTATCTAGAGGAAACGCGATAGGTACTCTCGTGGGGACTCATCTGCAGACTGCTCCAAATGGTTAGGGTCTCGCATGATTTTTTGCTGTCTCCGGATACTCACGTACTACTTTAGGAATAGTTTGCAGAAATCTTTGAACCCGTTTATGGATTTCTCTGGGAGCTTTCTGAACAATAGTAGTGCTGGTCCCGCCAGGGTCGTAGAGAAGACTTTACAAGTCATGGCCTCGTCCCTGGTTTCCAAAGCCATCTTTAGTTGAAAGTGGTATATGTCATCAATGGGGTCAGTTTTCCCCTCGAACGGCTTGAAGATTGGGCTCGTGAAGTTCCTCGGCCTAGGCTCCATCTGGATCTAGTCAGCAAAGACCGTCCGGTTGATCCCTCGCACAGTTTGCTCTGCCAGATCGTCGGGAGTCTGGCTGTGATGGGCCCCGAGTCTCTTACCCAACTCCGCCATCATTTCTTGCTTCCAGTCGGGAGGCGTACCTCCTGGGCTTCCATGACTTCCTCCGCCCATCACCCCCTTGGCTTGGAGGGGTCTCGACTGGCTTTGCCGTGCCCCGTGCATCCGTGATCTGGATGGGGCGGGAGCTTCTCCTCGCGGTTGACTTCCGAATTCTTGTCAGACCTCTTCATCGAAATCCTCTCTCCGCTGGCTCCTGTCTTCGCTCGCCAACAGCCCTTCGAGGTGGGAGTTATCTCTGCGTACCTCTGCGACTTCGTTCCTCAAACCCAAGACGGCCTCGTGGGCCATCTGTGCCTTCCAGTTTGCTTCTGTCAGGGCGGCGAGCATCTGATCCAGCTTCTGCTCCAGATCTGGTCGTGCTTCTCAGGAGCTCCCTTCGGCATCAGGACATGTGCTCCTTGTTGTCATCCTCGAGGGTGCCATCCGACGTTGTATGACCTTTTGTTCATGGAGAGCACGATCGTGAGTTTCCTACACTTTTTCTCACGCTCAACCATTTTTCACACAGATGACGCCAAACTGTTGGAGCAGTTTCTCACCAGCCATCCACATGTCTTTGAACCGCTGATGATGTGTCCTCCAATTGTCCACATGTCCTTGCTATTCCAAAGTGCTCTGAACTTCAGGCAGAGTCGGAGAGGCGGGAGTGGCCACATGCAAAAACTCTCCGATGCTTAAGTCAGTGGTCTTTCTTTGATTCAAGGTAGGAAGGATTTAGTTCTATCTGAGTATATAATTGTTTCTTGCTTGTATACTTTTAAAAATATCTTTGTATATGCGTACATGCCCCTCTTGGGAACACATGGCTCATATATATATAGTCTTGAGATTGCGAACCACCCGGTTCTCAATCTCAAGACTGAGTACCTTTTTCCTCAAAGTGTTTCCCAGAGGTCACGGGCTGAGATTACCGTGATCACCTTTATATCGTTGTAGCCTGGTTTCCATCGCCTCCTATGGCTTGAATCTATCATGGGTGAGATTTGGACAAATCGCCGTTCTGTCAGGACGACTTGCCCCCTGAGCACGCCTACCCGAGATCGCATCAAATGCTCTGTTTGGGTCTGGAGTTGTGAGTTGCTTTCCATCGTATTTTGGTGGACGACTCTTGGGGCTTTCGACCTTCCAGCTATCGAGGTAAGGGTCGGATTGGGCCGAGTCTGTCCAGAGTCTGTGATGGGCTCGGCCCTAACCTCGGACGGCCCAACGGCCGATTGTGATATCACGTGTGACCCGCGTGGCCTTTAGCTAGTCATTCTCGACACCTGTCGGACGGTGGACTCCGTTTGTGATCTGTTCTGCTGCTTAATCGTCCACGTGGTATATAATTTGGGAACAGGTCCCACAGCTAGTCTAGTATCTTTGACTTTATTTAACAGAAAAACATTAATATGAAACCGTGACCATAAAAACTATATATTGAGAACCTATAACGAACGTCTTCTACAATTACCACATGCTTGTAAAGAGAAAATTGTGGAATTTTTCTTTGGTTACAGTTCTTCCACCTAACAGAAAACAACTCTTGTTCATAGGTAGACTATTTTTGGCGCGCTTCGTTTAACTTTTCACTTACGTAGTCTAGCCTTGATATCTATTATAAGAAGACATTCACGTAATCGTATATGAAGCCAATACAACGCTTCTAACCTCAACAATTCACACAGTCATGTATTGGTCCCAAGTCTTGCGTGGCAGGGTCATTGTTTTACTGAGTAAATTAATTACTGTTAAAATTAAATATACTGAAAAAGATAAGGGACAAAAGTATTATTACAGAAAGTTGGGTGGGGCATATATGTGCACAATCACTCTCAAGTGCGCCCTTCAGTAATTGCAACGAACAACTTGCGAGCCGATGATTTTATTTTATTTGTTTTGGCTTCTTTCTTATCCGAACTAAATTTTTTTTTTTCTTTCCTTCCTGCCAAAATTATCTTGAAATTACTTCAATCTAGGTTTAGCCTGCTAGCAACGTCTCGTCTAATTAATTAGATATATTAATAGCCCGAATAATTAACGCTAATGTAATTCGCGTAAAAGATATGGCTATTTTTCGAAAGGGCAAATAATCTAAAGGTTCCAAACCATAGAAAAAGTCCCTTGTTAGTTCTTCAACGTTGTATTCCTTATTTTTGTCAAACTTAAAGGGTTCTCTCTGGTAGTCTCCGGAGACATTTTATTTCTTTGACTGTTAAGACATAACAG
>JXTB01000790.1:15048-81683 GCA_002914805.1 Parasponia andersonii | reverse complement strand
TTAGTTGTCTTAGGGCTTTACGAACTCCATTAATTTTATTTTAATTTTGTACGTAAAGGCCGTGTATTATAAGAAAAAAATAATAATTAAAATGTGTGTGCAAAATTTTGATGTCTTACCCTCCTAATTATTAATTAAAAAATATTAACAGAATAGTTTCCGGAAAATGACCGAAAATTAAGGAAATAATCGACATGCATGCATGAAACTCATATTGTAATTAGACGACAATGGAAGGTGGCTTTAGAACTACCTGCCAAAGACCAATGACTCAGCAATATTTAGCCAAAAGAAGAACTTTTATCGGTTTGTGAAAAATATATATAGTGCTTCCAACTCCATGGTTCTAACTTCTGAAAACGTATACTAAGGCTCATAGTCTAATGCCGTGTTTAGTAGTTCCATAACTTCATATAGGGTCCCCATTCCTGTATTAATTTTGTTGGTATGGATCTTTCGAAGTTTCATTAGTCATATTCATTGAATAAGTCAAAATGTATATCATTTTCTTTTCTAGTGTTGACTTAGGACTTAGGCTGCTTGACTTCATTGTTTACTTGACAAGGTGATAAGCGCAAATCCGGCTCTCAAACTTCAGAAAAACCCCAATTAATTACGCAGAAACTCGTCAAAAGTATTCAAGTTGATATTGCTTAATTTCAAACTGTTTATTAATTCGGCATAGCTTCAAAGCGCTGGTCAAATATATTTTCTTGCCAATATTGCTAATTCAAAACAGCATGCGTCCCAGGTTCACAGTCGAGACGTCTTTTGTCACGACCTAAAATCCTCGTTAGTGGCAAAAGAGAAATTTCATTAAGTTTGAAAATCCTTTAATTTAATTGAAAAGTGTCTTAAAAGTTTTAGTTTTTATAATATAGTTTATTTAAAAAGATATTTGAAATTTCATCTCATGACCTCTCTTACAGTTCGTAAACACCATTAAACATAGATTGAATAATACCGAAAAATACAAATCAGATTAAAATCCAACTATCATCATCATCCACAACAAAAATCAAATACTAGAATGACATACATAAGTTTACAGCCATAACAGAAAGTAGTAATCTTAATTCAATACTAATACCAAAAATCAAACAATCCAAACATCACAACAAAATTTTCTAGCATTACCAAGATAGTGAACTACAGTCAGAGATAGCTTCTTAATCCTCTTAGACACTAAGGTCACACTGAATACCACCTGAGGAAAGAGGGTAGGGTGGATAAGTATAAAATTACTAGTAGGAAAGCTGTTACCTCGATGAAAAACATTTTAGTGATGAAAAGTTCCTGTATAGCTAGTTTAAATCCAATACATAGGGGTCTTTTAGTATGGGGTAATCTTAGGGTGGCATCCCTATGTTTAGTGCCATTTTAATACCCAATAAAGTAATCATCTCGAGAATCAAATCCTCTTAAATAAGGGTCATCTTAAAGTTACTAAAACATGTAGATTTTAAATAACCCCCATCGAAAACCCATCCTAAAACGTGAAACAAATAAAAATATGACATCCTAAGAATCAAAGCAAATTATTTTATTTTATACTAACAAATTTTATTATTTTGTAAGTAATTTAACTTTTTAATTTTAATTTAAGCACATTCCCATGCGCAACCAATTACAGTTATCTAACATCCTAGGAATCATAGACAGGATTATTGTGTGCAATCAAACACAATTATTTCGAATATCAGACAGTCATATCACCATCTTCAGCATTTCCATTAATCTGAAAACTGGGATTATCTTGTACCAAATGGTTCCACACATATAATAGTCCAAATCCGGAAATCCATATGTATATATATATATATAAAGAAATAGTATGAGCAAAACTATTCAATTCATATGCACATGACACAAATCAACCCATACCCCATGAGTACTCATCCTCTCATTTGTGGAAACTCAGGATGATGACACTAAGTGTACCTAACAATTTGCCTCACACCTAAGTCCATACCCGGAGAGGACACCTATGTGTCGCCTACTAAACTTGATGGGGCAATTGAATTGCCTACACCTGCCAAATAGGAAGGTAATCAGAAATAACAATTCCTACACGGGTTTACGGACTCTACACCGACGGTGGGACATGCAACGCTACACTATAAATCCACGATGCTAACACGACACTCATGTATGATCCTATAACACGTGCAATATAGAACTGAAATGCCAAAACTATTATACTCTAGCTTTTTAATGAAATAAGCATATTTAATTTTATAGAAAAATAGGCAGCATAATGACCATATTTTGACTTATCCAAAAATACCCTACACTCAGAAAATTTCCAAAGTAATACAATATATCTCGTACAATCAAATTCTATCACAAATATTCAAATAATTCTAAAATTAAATTTGTTCTCATATGTTGCAGTAAATAAGTTATATTCNTTCAATTCATATGCACATGACACAAATCAACCCATACCCCATGAGTACTCATCCTCTCATTTGTGGAAACTCAGGATGATGACACTAAGTGTACCTAACAATTTGCCTCACACCTAAGTCCATACCCGGAGAGGACACCTATGTGTCGCCTACTAAGCTTGATGGGGCAATTGAATTGCCTACACCTGCCAAATAGGAAGGTAATCAGAAATAACAATTCCTACACGGGTTTACGGACTCTACACCGACGGTGGGACATGCAACGCTACACTATAAATCCATGATGCTAACATGACACTCATGTATGATCCTATAACACGTGCAATATAGAACTGAAATGCCAAAACTATTATACTCTGGCTTTTTAATGAAATAAGCATATTTAATTTTATAGAAAAATAGGTAGCATAATGACCATATTTTGACTTATCCAAAATTACCCTACACTCAGAAAATTTCCAAAGTAATACAATATATCTCGTACAATCAAATTCTATCACAAATATTCAAATAATTCTAAAATTAAATTTGTTCTCATATGTTGCAGTAAATAAGTTATATTCAAAAAAGATATAAATTAAAGGTTACAAAATTCCTACCTTACTAGAATAGCGATATCATATAATTAGAACTTCAAGGTGTCGTTAGACAATCTCTTGGAGGATCTGGAACCAATTCTAAGCCCTCAATCATTCTCTTATAAAAAATCAATATCTCAATAGAGATTCAAATCCTCAAACGAACCTCTTCGCTAAATTCCTAGCACTCAAAATAGTTAAGTTAGACATATAATTCGTCCAATTCGGGCCAAACTCACACCAAATCGATGGCATGTAAAACGAGGTAAATCTTAGCCGTCCGATTTCATTTCTCCTACCAGGTACTAAACATAGTCAATATATATCAATCTTCTCTATTTTCTGAGTATATTTCAAAAATAATATCAAAAATACAATTCAACGGCCGGATTAAAAAGTCGAACTTAAACTCAAAACACCTGAAAATGGTAACTTTCAAATAGGACAAAATGGAGTCATGAAAAATATACTTTGAGCTTCCTCTCGATGAGACAAATCAAATGAGCCTAAGAACACGAGCTGAAACAATCCGAAATGGTGCTACAAATTCCATGTCCTTTTGCGGCTAATAATGGCGTTTCTGGTGACGTACAGCTCGGCGGCGACTGAGGATGGGTGGTGTGGATCCCTGGCAGCATGGGACGACCTCGCCCGTAGTCAAGCAATCTGAAAGGTGGCCATGACAGCAGCTGTGACTCCTGCTTCTCATTCGGCCGAGATGTGGGCGAGACGAGAGGGAGAGAGTGAGTCAAATGGGAGGGAGAGAAAAGAGAGAGAGTATGTGGGAAGAAGAACCTACGTGAATAAATATATGGAACTGTGTAATTTTTTAAAAAATTATACTATAGCCCCCTATTTCTCAAAACATTTTCAATTTTGTTCTGAAACATTGCATTTTAGTCTTTGTTTTCAAAGAAATTTTGCAATTAAACCACTCATGAATTAATCTAAAAATTTGTAAATTTTCCAATTTACTCTTGAAAATTCCGAATTTTTACATCTTCTCTCTCTCTGTTTTGGCTGTTTTGGATAGTTACATTTTTCTCACATTTATTTTGTATTTATTCTTATAATGACTCTGTACTTTTAAAAATGTCAAATTTATACCGTCAAGTTTGTAAATAGTAACAAGTTAAAAATCCTCTGTCAAAATTTTTGTAGGGACGTTCTTTTCTCGATTCGATAACTCAAAACATCATAAAAGTAGATAATTAATTAACAATGGGAGGCTCTATTGCCAGTTGCGATTTTTTTCCCTCCCAAATTGAATCACTTATAAAATTTTAAATTTTCAAAATTTATTTACACACCGTTTAAAAGGTGCTTTATGCAGCTCTAATGAGCCATATTTAATTTGCAAGCATCTCTGTAAGCCCCCTCTCACGATGGCCAAAATATCCAATTCAGCTACCAATCGCTTTTCCAAGATGATTTACGCAATGCTCCACTTGGGCTGCTAATTGCAAGCATAGAAAGAACAGGTCTTCCTTCCCTCTTCATGTATGTAAATATTCATTATATATAGTATCTGTCTACATCTATACACATTTGTCTTATCAACGGTTATATTTATAATAGAGGCTTATTCAAAGTTTACGTGTTACAGTTACATATGAATATTGTTACATGGTTGATATCCCATTTTAACTATAGGTTTGCTTAATTTTCGAGATTGGGGTTCTGGTTTATGTCGTTCCTTCTCTTTATACCTATAGTATGTTATCTAGCTCTCTCTCTATGTACAAAATATTGTCTTAGGGAGTTGCTTCCATAAGATTAGATATCTTGAAGGGTTCCATGGAACGTTTTCTTGAACTCTACTTTGCCTCTGTTCCAGTGGAATATTTTATTTATTTATTCTTTCGTCATAGATGATGCAATGGGATCAATGGGAAAACTCTCGAAGGAGAGATAAGAGAGAAGAAAACCAATTTCAGTAACAATGTTTATCAATAATCATCAAAACTGTTTTTCCACTTTCGAAACCTCGACTCTAATGGCCAAGGAATTCGACAACACGACAAATAGGCTAACGGCCCATAAGAGTCACAATAATAATACAAACGCCAGTGTTTAAACAATACACACGAAAACGACAATGCCATCTAAATGAAACGACCCTGGAGTAAGTGACGTCTTGACAAGCAGAAACGACACCAACTTTTATTGGACTCAAGGTATGGAACGACTTCCTGCATCAATAGACCTAAGACGGTACTGACACATATTTGGAATGTGATCATTTCTGTCTCATTTTTTTGCTATGTCCTCCCTGTTTTACTAACTATAACTAAATAAAGTCACTTTATCCTTAAACAGTATGAGTGCATTGGATGGCGAGTGAATAAATAAATCAATTGCTGAAAATATGGTGATGTGAATTTATTTACTTATTGTGAGAGAGGGAAGAGACAATAAATGGAGACAGTTGATCGCACTTTTCTACCTACCTCATAATGTCAAATATCCTTATGTTATATATATAATTGAGGATGACTTCAAATTTGTGGTTGTAGACAGTTCAAGGAAATTAAGAAACGATTAATTCAATTTACTCAGAGAAACTAGTTGGAAAAACTATTGTTTCTCAAAATATTCTCTTCTCTAATGATAGTATTAACATTTACTATCTTTCGTTTGAGATTTTATCCAAACACCGATTTCGTGCACATCACTTTGTGTCAAAAATTTTCACCTTCATTGCTTTCGGCTGATGTTGATATTTGGACTGGTGCCCGCGCGATAATGGGAGGTAATACCTACCACACACATGCTTGACACTCAAATTAGTGGTGGGTAAGGATAGAAAAAATATCAGAGAGAAAATAGAATGTTGGCAAAGATTTTGGCTTTTCATAGCGCAAATTGCAGCTTACAATTTGTAGAGTTTTCGGTCGTACTCTCCTTTTACCGTTTATTGACGTCAAGTTTGATTCAATTGTTTAGAAAATGATTGATCGGGGGGCACTCATGATCGCGGCCTTGCTCACATATATGCCGTCCGGGCTCGGATCGAAACACTTGCGGGTTTATCAAGCTGATCATAACTATAATATTTTCTAACCAAGCTGAGTACTCTAATTCATTACTTGTGATTTTTCTCAAGTCTACAATATTTAGTGGTGCCAAGCCGAGCGTCATGATTATTTGTGATATTTTGCTTGGCTCAAGAACATCTGGAGGTGTCAAGGCAACCATAAATTGATTTTTGTAAAGGGGCTTGGGCAAAGGTATTGAGCCGACCATACAATTGTTTGGGGAAATGGACATGATTGGCAATAATTTAGTCTCGGATGATATTTTTAGGAGCATTTAAAAAAATAATATTTCTAATAATGTTATATAATACTGTGATTATAAAATTATGACTTTTTAAAGATTAGTTAATAATTACAAATTTTGCAACTCTTTGTTACATAATATCATATAGTACTATAATACTATTAGAAAAATTATTTTTCAAAATATTTCTAAAATAGTCATTTTAGTCTGAATTACTATTGTTTTATGTCAATTCTCCAATTATTAATTGGGATTTTTTGGGTATTAACTTTGAAAATTGAAAAAAAAAAATTACATATATATGGTATTGTAACAGAATTAGTTTCCGTACCGCATCTAGTTGGTATTTTCGAAGATGTTAAGAGCAAAAATTGCGGTGGCAAAAGTTGTAATTAAAACTAGTGTTTTTAAACTCACGTATATATTAAAAAGCATATAGGATTTGCATTGGACTACTGCAAGTTCCATTACTTTTTATTTCAAGCATGGTTCTAATCTCATTTCCGTTCTTTTTCTTATTTTGTTTGTTTATATATATATATATATATATATATATATATATATATATATATATATATACGAACACATTTATATATGTTTCTTTTGAGTGAAAACACATTTATATATATGAAACCTTTTTAATAATTTCTGAACTTTTGCACTAGTCAGTACATGGTGTGAACTTTGATCCTTTTGGCAACTCTATCTATGTGCATGGTTTGAACTCGGTCACACTTTTATTTTTTTTTAAAGTTCTATTTTTTTTTAACTCTTTTATTCAATTGAAAAAAAAAGTATCCGTTTTAGCGACAAAAAAACTTTTAACTAATAACTATAATTTTTAATGATTAATAGTAATTATTCTCTGACTACTGGCATTTTTTTTTATTTCTAATTTATTATAGTTAATAGTTTCTAATTTATCATCAACTAATTTAGTTATTAATTATAAATTACCAATTTGATTACGAGTTACCAATTGCAAGAATAACTATTTGTTACCAATTATAAGATTAGTTATTAGTTATTAGTTATCAGTAACTAGTCAATTTCGAAACTAAAAACTAGCAACTAGTCCTTCAAATTAGTATTATTGGTAACTACTAAAAAATAAAGTACAAAAGAAAAATATTTTGAAAAGAAAAAAAAATGAAGGAGAGAAAAAAAAAGGGGAAAATAATAAATAAAAATTAAAAGAGAAAAAAAAATAAAAGAAAAAAATTGTAGCTCATTATCCTTAATAGAGGGAAAAAAAAGACATAAAAGAAAAAGAACGTAGAAAGAAAATTAACGAAGAAAAAAATGGAAAAAAGCTGGTGAGTTTCAAACCATGAAATGAAATAGAGAATAAAACATTCAAGCCATTAGACCAACTAACTTTTAAGTTCAATATCAAACTTTGTACAACATATAAGTTAATTATAAAAGAATTGAAACTTGATATTTCTTTCTCCCGTATATTTGTAATTATTTTATGTTTTACTCCGTAATAACCTAATTATCCCTTATTAATTTGCTTTCTTAGGCATTAGGAGTGCCAAGTTGACTATAATACCCGTAGTTTGGGTCAATTCAGGTTCACCTGAGGATGCCGAATTAGTGACAATCAGAGAAATTTAGGTGAATGATCAATATTTTAAATTTGATTAAACAGATGTCTATTTTTTAAATTTTATAACTAAATGTCTAGGTATATTTATTTTTACACTTAGTAAATATGCATATCTACCAATTTCAATTATTATATTAAAAGGTATTGGGTATACAATTTTCTGTATTTGGTATATAAAATTTTACATTTGATAGATAAACATATATATGATAAATGGATATTTATTTAAATTGGACCAAAATTTTGAGCATATTTCTATATTTCTATAAGCCTCTGACAATTATTTTCTTTGTGTTTTGTCTTTGAATCGATTTTATTGTTAAAGCAGTTAAATTATTGGGGGACAACCTAATCTTAATTTTATAACTTGGTCGAAAACCCTATAGCTCGCCACCCAACTACTAATTTTGTTCTTCAAAAAATCAGCTCCTGTAACTATCTTTTCTTATTCAAATATTTAATCAAATCAAACGGATTATGCAGCTGCACAAATTGGAGTTTTCTACGGATTATTGGGGGACAACTTGCCTCCCCCGGAAGAAGTCATTGATCTCTACAAGAAAAATAACATCCAGAGAATGTGACTCTACAGTCCAAACGACGCCATTTTACAAGCCCCCAGAGGAACTAACATCGAGCTCATGCTGGGCGTTCCAATGAAGAACTCGAACGACTCGCCTCCAGCCAATCCGAGGCCGACACGTGGGTAGAAAACAACGTTGTAAACTACAACGACGTAAACTTAAAATATATCATCGCAGGAAATGAAACCAGTCCCTCGGACTATACCACTCAGTTCCTTGTCCCCGCCATGGAAAAACTTCAGAAGGCAATCGGCTCGGCCGGCCTCGGGGATCAGATCAAAGTCTCGACCGTTGTCTCCACTGGAGTAGTCAGCCAGCCCTACCCGCCTTCTACGGGCTCGTTCAGCTCGGCATATGAGCCAATCACCAAGCCTCTAATAGGGTTCTTAGTGGGAAACGAATATCCATTACTAGTCAACTTGCATCCTTATTTTGCATACATTGGGAACTTGAAATATATTTCTCTTGACTATGCTAAGTTTAGATCCAAGTCGGTTATGGTAAGAGATGGTGATCTTGGGTACCAAAATTTTTTGACGCCATTTTGGACGCCGTTTATTCGGCTCTTGAGAAGGCTGGGGGAGAGTCGTTGGAAGTCGTGGTTTCGGAGTCCCGTTGGTGTTGAACATAGACAAAATAAATTCTAGGTACATTTGGGGCAAAAGTGAAAAAGAAATTAAAAACCGGGGATAAAAGTGTAAATAAAGAGGGACTAAAGTGAAAGAATCTTTATAAAATTGTGGCCAAAGTGGAATTTCAGAAATTTTTTTTCTATCGAACCAGTCACATGTGCCACTACTATAGTTTCTGAAAATTGCATATAAATCCCTCAACTCTTTCTTCTTCTTCACCAAGGTCCCCCGAAACCACCTACGGTCATTGTTCATTCGCCGAGCCACCAGCCGCCGTCGTTCCCGACGCGCCTGCCCGCCATGACCAGAAGACACTGATGAAGCCACGCTTGCAACCGCTATCCTATTCCGCTGCCTCTCGCCGGAGATAAAGCCGTCCGAAGGTCAAGCCACCCGATCGGATTTTTGCTCGTCCTTCCACCGTCTGACGTTCGATCAACTCACCACCACCACCGTTCAATTCGTCTCAACTCCAGCTTTCATTTTAGACCACTCTCGTCCTCCAACTCAGCTCTGGTGAAAAGTTGACTACTGTAGCAATTTAATAATATTAAATTTTTGGTATTTTCGTAATTATTTTAGAATTGAGTTATTTATCCCGAGAGAATTTTACCACGTGAAAGAGGAGTTTGAAACATGAAATCTCATGATTTTGAAGTGTTAAAACGGTAACCGGAAGATTGTTAAATTTTGGAATGAAAATGTGGCATTTTTCTAATTATTTTCCAAAGGTGGTATTTTTATAATTATTGGATTTTTGATCCTATTTAATGCTAGGGACCTTGAAACTGAGTTTTGAATTTGAATTTGGACTCAGTGAGGTCGGGACATGAATTTTGATATAAAATACCACTATTTTCTGAAATGACATAAAAATAGAGAAAATAGCTCGTGAATTGCACCGTTTTGCATGCCATGGGACGGTTCCGCACCGGAACCCGTCGAAAACAAACTTTTTAGGTATTTTGAATTCAGTGGTAACCTCTGTTTCTCAAACTAAGGCTCTGTTTGAAAAGTCAATTTTTCAAGTAAACGTGACGAGATCCGAGAACGACTGTCTGAACAACCAGGTGATCAATTGAGGATATTTTTAGCGTCGTTAGATTAGCATAACTACTGTCTCGAGGTAGGGGATTCAATTTCTTTGTTTTCTATTATTTTCATTAAAATTAGAATTTATTTTGAAAATGAAATTTCTTGATTTTATTAAATTAAATTATTTGAATAGTTAGTTTAATTAACTACGAATTTGTGAAACATTGTGGATTGTTCTAGATATTTTTACATATGATTTTGTACACGTTTTATATTTGGGATTTGGTAAAACAATAGAAACTGTATTTTTGTATTTTTAAGTACAAAATGGATTTTTAATTAAAAATCAGAGTATGTCTACAATGTTAAACCACTGCATAGTTGTTTGAGACTCCACATATTACACACTTCATGTGATCATGCTTAAGAGTCGTCTTACGCATCACGGTATTGTAGTAGGCGGACTAGTACAAGCACCTTTGATGAGAGCCTATAAACCCGCGTGGGGTTTGTTTTCTGACTATCTCCATTTGGTAGGTGTAGGCATTCGATGCCCCTCCAGTTCAGTAGGATTAGACATATTGGTGTTCCTCTGATTTCCAGAGATAGATATCAGGCAGGGAGCACTCAATATATATAGTATAAGTTGCTCTAGTCGTGATTAGAGGATGATGGCTTATGTGATGTGTTGATTTATGTGATGTGCATTATGCTTATTTTATTATGATTTTTATATGTTTTGACCTGGATATCTGGTTTTAGTTTTTAGTATTTTTTTCTGTAAATAGTTTAAATCTCTAATATTTACAGAAATGCTTTCTAGTACTGTTAACCATACAGGTATTTTGAGAATTATAAAAAGATTTTCACAAAAAGGAAAATTGAGTAACTTACTGGGCATTTTATGCTCACCTCACTACTTTCTTCACAGGTGGTGTCCAGTGTAACATTGGCAATCAACAAGTAGAATAAAGAAGCTATCTTTTATTTATAGTCTGTGACTTGGTAATGCTAGAAGTGTGGATTTAAGACTTGTGTTTAAGTCTTGTTATATAAATAGATTATGCTAGTATTCAAATTAAGTGTGTTACTTTAAATATATCTGTAAATTATATATGTCATACTAGCTTGATATTAAGGTGTGAATGATGATGCTCAATGAACTATTTGAAATTTAGTTTTTCTAATAATTTTTCAGTCTGTGTTTATTGGTGACTATGAACTGTGGGGTAGGCTCACTGGTTGAAATTTCAAATACTTTTGTTTATAATGCCGTTTTAAAAATTTAAAACTCTTTACATATATATAAAAAAAAACTAAAGAATTTCCAATTCTAGCCCTTCTACCACTACCCGGGGTTTGGGTCGTGACAGATAATTAGTACGAAGTGTTATATTTTGTAACGGGGGACATAAGGTTGAAGCTTTGGTTCTTTTTTATGGTTGTGTAATCTAAGTGTTGAGCTTGTACAAGGCCCTATATATAGTACTAGAGGCCGGCGATGTAAAATTAATACAAGTGAAGCTATATAATAACGCATATGTCCTCTTTTATCTTTATTTTTATTTGTATTCAGTATATGCTGGTTTTCGTCATTATTATTATAATAGAGGTTTTGTCAACAATAAATTTAGAAAATTTTAGGGGTTTTGGTTTTTTTAATTTGGTTTATTATTCAAGGCAATTAAGGGGCCAAGGATTTTATAGTGATTCAGTCCCGAAAAAGATGAGCTTATGTCCACTGTTTTTCACTATTTTCTTGAGAATTACAAGCACTCATAGTTATAATGTCTTGTCTGGAAAGAAAAAGAAGACTCTTTAGAATAATCTCTCTTAATGTTCTCCAAAATTCCAAAGAGTCCCAGAATCCGAATCAGAAATCGGAAGTCTGAATTCAGAAACCAGAATCCCCCGCTGAAACATTAGGCTCCCTTTTTATAGATGAGGGTAACTCAATATTCCTAATTGTGAAAATGGGTAACTATATAATCAGGTAATACAATTTGAGTAACAACATAATTGGGTAACCACTTAAATTGGGTAAATAGTCGATCATGAAAGAGAGACTTTTGTTTCCCTTTCCTTGTGGGTTACCTGGTTGACGAAGCAGAGACTAGTTTCCTTTTCTTTCGGAGGAGGTCACACATAACTTATGCGGAGGAGGTCGCACATAATTTATGCAGAGGAGGTCGCACATAACTTATGCAGTAGAGGTCGCACATAACTTATGCGGTGGTGGTCGCATGTAACCCTTTCGGATGAGGTCGCACTTAACTCCTACTCATGCGATCTGACATAGGATTTTAGACCGTACAACAATTGCCCCCCAGCTTCATTAGTTCTTTAGGACAAAATATAGCTTCTTTTTAATTGTAAGTGAGTGCGAACTTAAAAAATGCGATGTCACGACCTAGATTTGAGATCCTTGAAGAGTCGAAGAGTTACTAGATCTGAAATCTCACCTTTCTCAAGATAATGCATACCTTTTTCTGACAGACGAAAACGTGTTGCCTTTTCTAAGAAAGATAGCAGAACTCGAGGAGAGTCAAGGATATCGATGATGCCAACTGTCGTTTTTAAACCAAATCTTTTTATATTTCGAAAGATTCTGATTTATCTTCGGAAAAAATCAAATCCTGCGTGAACTTCGGCCTTTAGATCTGAAAATCAAATACCTTGATCTACAGTTGTGATTTGACGGTGCTTAAGGTATAAATATCGGAAATCAATCCGTTTCTGCTCCATTACACTTTTTCCATCTTTTCTTAAAAAATCCCAAAGTTTCAGAGAACCCTATAGCGCCGTTTCTCCTTCAGCTCGCACAATTCTAGTACCTTCTCCGACGTTCAGACTATATCTTCGCTTCTGAATAAAGGTTAGTTCATTTCTTCTCTCTTATCGTTCTTTGTCTATTCTCAGAAAAATAGTTTCAATTTCTAGGAATAAAAACACATCCCATATCCGAACGAAATTGAAATGGGAATTATTTTTATCTCCTTTTTCCGGTTCATAAAGTAGACTTCACTAGCTAATGGTCAGAGAAACTCGTGAGAAGAATTTCTAGGGTCTGATACCCTATTTTATTTTTTGACGAACTGCTCGAATAATTTTTATGAATCTGTAGACCTCTTAGGAAAAAATTGATGAGCTTGCTTGTTAGTACAATCCTAGGATGAATTCCCAAAGTATACTGGCATAGTGAGAATCCTTGATGCTTGCATAGGACTAAATCCATCCGTATTTCTTTTCAGATGTCTAGTAGTGATGAATTTAGGGAAGGGAATGCATTTTCTGGAGATTCTGACTCGAGTGTTAGTTCTATAAACCATGAAGACTATCTTGAGCCAGAACCGGAGATAGAAATAACAGGGGTCAGGCAAAGTAGTCCTCGCATATATGATCTCCCACAGGACCAGTGGCCCCGACATATCAGGGATGCCCCTATATTTTCATCGGGCTATCAATATGTAGAGGGGTATTGGTCATGTACCAATATAAGAACGAGCTGCACATCAAACAAACTCAGCAAAATCGCGAGCAGCTATAAGATCGCCATACCCCTTCGCCTACCTATGGAATTCAACCGACCACACACTCCACCACATGGACTCGCTTTTTTTTTCTGAAGCAGTTCTCAAGTGTGGCGTCCATCTCCCACTTCATCCATATATAAAATCGATCCTTGTCTACTATGGGATCGTCTCTTTTCAACTGACTCCTAATACCTATAGATATATGGTAGGTTTGTATATACTGTACCATAAATTAGGTTTAATGACCTCTTCTCCTGAAGAATTCGCTTGGTTTTACCAAGTGAAATTAAACCGTCAGATCTTGGCTTCTTCTATGCGAGCAAATGGTCGAACCAGGCAATAAAAACAATCTACGGGGTTCGCAACAACATGGGAAAATGGAAAAATCTATTTTTCCACTTTAACTATGTGGCTAATGGCTTTTTTCAAAATCCCGGTAGATAGTCTTCCAATTTATCGCCTTTTTCAATTGTTACTTTTATACTGATTGTATTCGAATGTCATCGCAGACAACAAGGATCGACCCAGACTTTCCAAGGAATAGCTCGCAAGGGTATATAAAATCAACGACCTTCTAATTGAGGAATTTAATTAGAAGGTACTAGGTACTTAAAATAACCTGGTCGCTTGCGGTCTTCTTCCAAAGGGAGCCGCGTTCCCAGACCCCCGGGTCCTTTCGTCTAAACCCTCGAGCTCGAAGAAGAAGTCAAAGAAGCGGACGGATTTAGGTGCCTCATCTTCTAGAACTAGGAAACGAAAACACCAGCCACCCTTCCAACCTTAGAACCTTTCTCTCTAGAGACAGCATCACCACTAGCTCCTCAACCAGCTCCACAAGAAGAAGATAATCATATATATGCATTCTAGTTACCTTTGTGTTATATCTCCTTGCTCACTGACATATCTGTACAGAGATGGTTATTGGTAGTGATTTGCGAGTACTACCCTCAACTCTCGGGTCCATGGCAAAAACCAAGACACCTGAGAGCACTCTGTCATCAAAAGGGAAAGAGAAGGTTGACAGCTCCAAGAAAAGAAAAGTTGCCTTTGAGGACTTCCCAACAAGCTCGCCTCCACTATAGCCTCAGCCAATGAGCCATGCCGAACCACCTAAAGAGGCTGCCACTTCTTCGGAACCGATCTTGGTAGATAAGGATGAAGAGCTCTTCGCACTCCTCAACCAATTACCAGAGAAGACTGGTATGAGCACAACCTTCATTGATCGTTTCACAACCGAGGATGGCTGGGAGCGGATGAAGCGACGATCTTCCAAGGTCGCTTTTGGTTCCGCGATGAGGATGCTGGCCAATGTAAGTACTTTTCTATTCTCTCCTCGAATGTATTCTCCTGGTATTAATGATTAGATTTTTCAGACCGCGGCTGCTGCTGTCCTGATGCACGAGCTAGTCCTCAAATGCTTGGAGAAGGCCGAAAAAGTTGAAGAAATAACCCAAGCATTCGAGAATTCGGAGAAAGCTTGGGAGGAAGAGAAAATAGCCTTCGACTTGGAGAGGTAATAGCTGCTTGAAGACCTTACCAAGGGGAAGCTCGAGAAGGAGAACCTCGAAGAGAAAGTCAAAGAGCTCGAGAAAACCATCTTTGAGCATCCGGATCGCATGAGGGAGGCGACCACTGAGGCAGTTCACAAAGCTATTGAAGAGTTCAAGGCGACTGAAATCAAAGAGCTCGAAGATAAAGCTAGTGATATCACCTCGTCGACCATCATTTTCAATATTTTCTGCGAGCATCCGGACTTTGACTTCTCCATCCTTGGTGAGGACGTGGTCGAGCTCGTCCAAAGTTAGAGGGAGGATACTGCCAAAGCTGGAGATTGCGACGCGAGCTCTTCCGCATAACACTTGTATTTTTTTTGAATATTTTTAGAACAACATGGGCTTCGTCCCCCTTCCTATCTGCTCATGTACAGGTGACTTCTTTTAATAAATATTATTATTTCCCTCAGATGTTCCTGCAAAATAATGGAAACACACTAATAATTTTAACCAAGTAATCAATCACTAAGTGATTGATCAGTACGCTTTTAGCGATTTGAATCTAACTAACTTAAAACGAGTTTTAAGTGTTAGGATAGGTTAGGTCGCTTAAGAAAACAGTCAATACGAGTGATGCAAACTCAACTGTTTCAAAAGTTCCATGTTAAAATAGAATATAGCAATATATCACATCAAACAATGAAAATTTGGCTTAGTTACTTTTTTGTTCGAGGAGGGAAATTGCATAATATGACATGCTGAGGCATGAAGCGAGGAGAAAATCCTAGGATTTTAAGGAATTTCAGATACTTCGACGATCTAAAACTCCATCTCCTCTAAATGGACATTTGCATAGTCCCTTAGGAAACAAGTAGGAGATAACATTCTGATCCCACTGCCCCCCGAGTTTTATGGTGTCCAAAAACTACCATAAAACTATAAAAAGATGAATGGAAACAAGTAGGAGATAAAATTCTGATCCTACAGCCCCCCAAGTTTCATGGGGTCCGAAAATTGCCTTGAAGATGAATTAAACAAATTTAAAGTAATAGCCGAAGAAATGTTATTGACGAATGACATCGAATGATGAAATAACGAAGCTACAATATGCCGTTGAAGATAAACATGAAGATTCATTGATAATAACGATAAAGTTGTTCTACATTCCAAGCATGCTCGATCTTTTGTCCACCGATGTGAGCTAGGTTATATGTCCCAGGTCGAATAACATTATCAATAACATAAGGCCCTTCCCAGGAAGGCCCAAATACATCAGCACCATGTTCTTTATTATTAGGTAGAACTCGTCGAAGGACAAGATCTCCAACTTCAAAATGTCTACCTTTGACTTTGGAGTTATAATGCAATTAGGAGCTGAGATTGTTCACGTCGTTCTTCTAAAAGATCGAGTTCAATTCTCAGTAATACATCATTCTGATTTTGCTCATAAACAGATCGCCGTAGAGAGCCCGTACCAATTTCAACTGGGATTATCGCTTCATGTCCACAAACCAAAGAGAATGGACTCTCTCTAGTAGTGGTTCGTTTTGTGGTGCGATAAGCCCATAAAACTTCTGGAAGTACTTCTGGCCAAGCTCCTTTATGCTCCTCCAGCTTTGTCTTTATATTCTGTTTGAGTATTTTGTTTATCGCTTCGACTTGCCCATTGGCTTGCAGATGAACAACAGCGGAGAAACTCTTCTTGATGCCCAAGTTGTTGCAGAAGTCACGGAACTCATCACAGTCGAATTGTTTTCCATTATTAGAAATTATAGTATGCGGTATNGAGATTGTTCACGTCGTTCTTCTAAAAGATCGAGTTCAATTCTCAGTAATACATCATTCTGATTTTGCTCATAAACAGATCGCCGTAGAGAGCCCGTACCAATTTCAACTGGGATCATCGCTTCATGTCCACAAACCAAAGAGAATGGACTCTCTCTAGTAGTGGTTCGTTTTGTGGTGCGATAAGCTCATAAAACTTCTGGAAGTACTTCTGGCCAAGCTCCTTTATGCTCCTCCAGCTTTGTCTTTATATTCTGTTTGAGTATTTTGGTTATCGCTTCGACTTGCCCATTGGCTTGCAGATGAACAACAGCGGAGAAACTCTTCTTGATGCCCAAGTTGTTGCAGAAGTCACGGAACTCATCACAGTCGAATTGTTTTCCATTATTAGAAATTATAGTATGCGGTATACCATAACGGCAGATTATAGATTTGTAAACAAAATCTATCATCTTCTTTGCAGAAATGGTGCTCAAGGCCTCAGCTTCCGTCTATTTTGTAAAATAATCGACTGCGACCACCGCATACTTCAAACCACCTTGCGCTAATGGCCGCATCCCAATAATATCAATTCCCCAAACAGCAAATGGCCATGGACTAGTTATTGTAGTTAAAGGAACATGTGGTTTTCTAGGAATAGTCGCAAATCGTTGACATTTATCACACCTCCTAGCAAATTTCAATGTATCCTTCTTCATAGTCGGCCAAAAATACCCTTGTCGAAGAATTTTGTTTGCAAGTGCCTGCCTCCCAGAATGATTTCCACATATTCTTTCGTGAATTTCCCTCATAATATAGCGTGCTTTTTTATCATTGACACATAATAATAATGGGGAGCTGAAACTCCTTCGATAAAGCTTTTCATCTTAGATGATATAGCGAGCTGCCTTCATGCGGAGTCGCTTTGCATCGTTTTTGTTCTCAAAAAGATCGCCATTTTGTATATATTGCATCATGAGATCCATCCACGATGGTTGTTCATCAACTAGCATAGCTATTTGGGGTTCGGCCTCAATGCTTGGCGATATAAGAAATTCAACAGGAACTACCTTCAACAACTCTGCATCTTTCGTCGAAGCGAGCTTAGCAAGTGCATCCGCCCGGGCATTTTCAAGGCGGGGAAGAAGCTGAATGTTATAAGCAGCGAATGTTGAGAACAATTGCTGCACCTTCTGCAAATATGCCATCCTTCTTTTTTCTCTCGCTTGCTAATCGCCCTTAACCTGACAAACGACCAGCTGGGAGTCGCTGTAGGCTTCAATTATCTCGACCTTCATTTCCTGTGCGAGCTTTAGCCCAGCTATCAGTGCTTCATACTCAGCCTCATTGTTCGACACTGGGAATTTGAAGCGAAGCGCACAATGAATGCTGTGCCCTTCAGGACTGATTAAAACTAAGCCCGCACCTACTCCATTTTCATTCGACGACCCATCAACATAAAGTTTCCACAACCTTGATGTATCTGAAGTGGGTTTTTCGAGTACTCCCGTGGGAAAATTGACATCATATGTAAATTCTGCAATAAAATCTGCGAGGGCCTGACCCTTTATGGCAGTGCGAGGTTGAAAATTGATGTCAAATTGACTCAATTCAACAGCCCACTTAAGCAGCCATCCTGATGCCTCAGGTTTCTACAAGACCTGTTTCAACGGGAAATTCGTGAAAATCCTGATGGAGTGAGCATAGAAGTAAGGTCGAAGCTTTCTTGATGCGATGACGAGTGCTAGTGCCAATTTCTCCATCTCTGGATATCTGGTTTTGGCATCAAGTAATCTTTTACTTACATAATCGACAGGTCGCTGAATATTTCTCTCCTCGCGAATTAGTGCAGCACTCATCGCATACTTGGAAATTGCAAGATATAAGCATAATTCTTCTCCTGGGTTTGGCTTCACAAGAGTGGAGGAGAACCCAAGTGCTTTTTCAACTCTTGGAATGCCTGTTCGTATTCTTTCGTCCACTCGAACCTCTTTGATCCTTTCAATACTTCAAAAAAAGGTTAGCATTTATCGGTCGATCTGGATAGAAACCGACTCAGTGTAGCTACTCTTCCTGCTAGACTTTGCACATCCTTGGGTTTATGAGGAGATTGCATATCAATCAACGCTTATATCTTCTGAGGATTTACTTCGATTCCTCGCTGATTGAGCATAAAAACCAGAAATTTTCCAGATCCTACTCTGAATGCACACTTCTGGGAATTCAGCTTCATTTGGTATTTCCAGAGAATTTTGAACATCTCATCAAGGTGCTTGATGTGATCTTCGCCCTTCTCCGACTTCACCAGCATGTCATCGACGTATACCTCCATTGTCTTGCCAATTTATTTTGCAAACATCATATTGACAAGTCCGATGGGCATCTTTTTATAACAGTATAATCCTCGATCAGTGATGAACGAAGTATGCTCCTCATCTAGCTCGTACATGGGGATTTGATTATATCCAGAATACGCGTCCATGAAACTTAAAAGTTCATGCCCCGATGTCGCATCTACAAGCTGGTTGATTCTCGGAAGTGGGAAGCTATCCTTTTGGCATGCTTTGTTGAGATCGGTGAAATCGATGCACGTTCTCCACTTCCCATTGGGTTTCTTCACCAAAACCGGGTTTGCAAGCCAGTCAGGATAAAAAGACTCTCTTATGAACCCAATTTCGAGCAGCTTCTCCACTTCTTCTTTTAACGCGATGTAGCATTCTGGATTCATAGCCCTTCTTTTCTGCTGTACAGACTTCTTTGTCAGATCTATGTTAAGACGGTGGGATATGATCCTTGAATCAATCCCTACCATGTTTGAATGTCGCCATGTGAAGACATCCAAGTTAGACGTCAGAAAAGCGACCAATGAAGCTCGCATAGGTCCTTGAACCTCCGTTCCAATCTTTAAAGTCTTGGAAGACATGTCGAATGATAAGTCCTCCAGATCTTCAATGGGTCTAGTTCTGACCTCTTCGTCTATTTCTCGAGGATCGAAGTCTTCACTGGTCGTTTCGATTGACGCTTTCACTGACGGTTCGACTGACGCTTTATCTATCGACTCGACTGACGCTTTGTCTGACGACTCGACTGACGCTTTATCTGATGACTCGACTGATGCTTTGTCTGACGACTCGACTAACGCTTTGCCCGCTGCCTCGACTGACGCTTTACTCGCTGCCTCGACTGACGCTTTGCCCGCTGCCTCGACTGACGCTTCCTCTGGCAGGTGGACCATCATTGTGCGGGACGTTGCATCCTTTGCTGCGAGTTTCAGCGAGTTGTTATAACAAGTCCTCGCATCATATTGGTTTTCTCGCACCTCACCTACCCCTTGTTGGGTCAGGAACTTCATAGTGAGATGATAGATCGAAGTGACGGCTCGAAGTTCCCTTAGTGTCGGTCTTCCCAGCACAGCATTGAAAGTAGAGGGGCCATCTAACACTAAAAACTGGGTCATTATCGTTGAAACCCTAGGATAGGTTCCAACGCTGACCATCAATTCAATCATGCCCATAGGCATCAGGCTGTCACCAGTGAAACCATAGAGTAGAATGACGGTAGGCTTTAAGTCACTCTCATTCAACCCCATCTTCTTAAAGGCATCGAAGTACAGGATGTCCATAGCACTCCCGTTATCAACCAATACTCGCCACAACTGTGTGCTTCCACAGTTAATTTTTATGATCAACGCGTCATTATGCGGATAATGGACTTCCCTTGCGTCCTATTCTGTGAAGGTAATGTCCATATCCGGTACTCGTTGAAGCTTGTGTGGTCGCTGCTCAAGATGCATGACGTTAGTTAATGGCTGTTGTCGAGCTTCTCGTGCATACCGGTCTTAAGCCCTTGTTGAATCTCCACCAACATGTGGTCCTCCGAAGATAGTTCGGACTTCACGCTGAATTTCTGGAGGTCGCTGTTGGTTCTCTTCTCGCCTTTCGTCATTCTGCCTGGTGTACTGCCGCAGTCGCCCCTCTTTAATCAGCCTTTTGATTTCATCCTTCAAAGCAAAGCAATCATTGGTATCATATCCAATATCATTGTGATACTGGCAGAACTTATTGGGGTCGTGCTTTGCCCTGTCCTGCTTCATCAGTTCTGGTTGACGGTATCGCTCCTTTTGGTTTGTAGCTGCATAGATATGATCTATGGGAGCGTTAACTCGGTGTGATTGTTGAACCGCATGGGAGCTCTTGAAATCTCCAGCTTTTTGGGTCTAGGCTAATTCTTCGCCAGCTGTTCATTATTCCTTTTGTTTTTCTTATTACCATTATTGTTGGTAATGACCGCGTCTTTAGTCGTATCTTTCCTTCCTTCTTTCTTCGTCTTTTGAAGATTCTCGCGTGAAGATTCTACTCTCAGATGACGACCAACCTTTCGGTAGAAGTCTTCTAGAGTTCTACATTCTCACTCAAGCAATTCCTCCCAGAGTTTAGTTTCTGGTCGCACCCCGGCCATCATGAGAGTTAGAACTCCTCCCTCAGGTGGGTTATTGACCTTTGCTAACTCTGAGGTGAATCGATTGAGATAAGATCGTAGAGTCTCCTCTGGACCTTGCCGGATTGCAGACAAGCTAACAAGTGGAACAATGAAATTCTTGGCAGCTTGAAAATGTCTCAAGAATGCCGTCTGAAGTTATTGCCAGGATGAGATTGAGCCGGATTTGATTCCTCGGAACCACTTCTTTGCTGCTTCCGAGAGAGTTACAACAAAACATCTGCAACGTGCATGATCATTGACACGATGGAGTTCCATCAAGTTACTGAAGTGATCCATATGGTCCTGTGGATCAGTTCTCCCATCAAAAGTGTTAATAGTGGGAAGGGCTGCAGCTCGAACCTCCTCGCTGAATGGCGATTGACGATACCCATCAGTGAGCTCATCGTCCCAACCAGCAAGTGCGTCTGATGCGATCCTTAAATTGTGAACATTGACGTTCGGAGGGAAAGCATTATCTCTTGCTGGCGGCAAGGGCAGCCTTTGATCGTTATCTTGATGCATGGTGGGTTGGTCAGGTAGAGTCTTCTGCGATCTGTGAGAGGAATCCAGGGAAATAGTGCGACGAGACCGGCTTTGGTCATTATGATGTGATATGGATCGATCATGGCTACATCGTCGCTCCAAGTATTGTCTTAGGTCTGCAGGATCTTATCTCGACTCTCTACTGATCCTTTCGAAGACGCTTCTCGATAGTCTTTTTCGTTCGCTGCTCAAGCGATCTTGACTATTAGTGGATTTTCGAGAAGGTTGTACATGATCACGGTTTGTACTTGAACTCTCTGTACCAGATTCTGGAGGTAAGTTTGCGACCTTGTCTTTTCCTTTAGAGATGCGATCTTCATGATGCTCTTGCTGGGTTCTTGGCTGGTCACGTCTTCTTATCTCTAGGATCTGTATTACTTTCTCCAGTAGTTGAGCAGGACGTTCTTTGGGACGTTCGTGCTGTGGTGGGGTTACCATCTGCCCTTCAGTAAGTCATCGCAGGGTGTCATTAATCTGGTTAGTGACTTGTTGAAGGTTTACCAGTATCTCCTCCATACGATCCTATCTCTGGGAAAGGTTTTCTATTGTGGTCATAGTAGGCTGATCCTGAGTAGGGTCTGCCTGTGTAGCAGCAGTGCTTTGGGGTTGGTTTTGGCTAGTTCCGGTGACTCTAGTAGTATTTCTGGTGTTTGCCATTATTAAAAAAGTGAAATTTGACAAACTATTTTAGCTGGAATAGCCATTCTTCTAGCGCCAATTGTTGATGGAGGTTTTGTCAACAATAAATTTAGAAAAAATTAAGAGATCTGGCTTGTGTAAATTGGGTTATTAATCAAAGAAAATAAAGAGACAAAGGATTTTATAGTAGTTCAGCCCCAAAAAAGATGAGCTTACGTCCACTGTTTTTCACTATTTTCTGGAGAATTACATGCACTCATAGTTACAATGTCTTGTCTGGAAAAAAAAAGAAGAGTCTTTAGAATAATCTCTCTTAATGTTCTCCAAAATTCCAAAACGTCCCAGAATCCGAATTAGAAATCGGAAGTCAGAATTCAGAAACCAGAATCCCCCACTAAAACATTGAGCTCACTTTTTATAGATGAGGGTAACTCAATATTCTTAATTGTGAAAATGGGTAACTATACAATCGGGTAATACAATTTGAGTAACAACATAATTAGATAACTACTTAAATTGGGTAACTAGTCGATCATGAAAGAGAGACTTTTGATTCCCTTTCCTTGTGGGTTACCTATTTGACAAAGCAGAGACTAGTTTCCTTTTCTTTCGGAGGAGGTCGCACATAACTTATGCGGAGGAGATCGCACATAACTTATGCAGTGGAAGTCACACATAACTTATGCGGTAGTGGTCGCATGCAACCCTTTTGGATGAGGTCGCACTTAACTCCTACTCATGCGACCTGACATAGGATTTTAGACCGAACAACAACATGTTTAACTTGGATTTTTTTTTTCGATCGATCTTTTTCCCCGGTTATATATGTATGGTTCTCTCCTTACGGAAGACGGATATGAATGGTAATTTTTCTCTCTCTTATTCCAAACTTTCAATATTTTTGCAAGAATCTATGATTTTTGAATGCGTTATTGCTATTTTGGTATATTCATGAGAAAAAAAAGGTAAATATAGTGTCTTTATTATTATTATTATACATGCTTCAGATACATTAGATAATGTTTTTCTTTATTATAAACAATTCAGATAAAAGAGAAATTTCTACATGAACTAAGGTCCTCTTGTAATAATATTGAAAATTTTCAATTCCTATTGTATGAATATTGTAATTTGTAAATTCCTCTTATAAGAATATTGAATGCCCGTTGGTTATCATTTGATTAGTATTATATTTTTTCTCTGTATTTTATATGTTCAATGAATTGAAATTTGTGAGTATTTTTACGTACATTTTACAAAAGTAGTTAATCTGACTGTATAACTTTAAAAAAAATATCGACGAAATTTTAGGAGTATTAATTAGAGTTTTTACGGAAAGACAAAAGAAGAAGAATATGAGCCTGCGTTCGTACATATATATATATATATATATATATATAATACGAGTATCATACATAAAGTCGTAACCATAATATATAGAGGACTAACAATTATTTCTCTTTAATTAAAAGCGTGATTATCTTAAGACAATCTCGAAATGTGAAAAATTTTAGGTAAAATTAAAATATAAAAAATTTGAATTTAGCTTTGAAGTTTTTTTCTTATTTGCTCTTATCTATTCATGGAGTAGGATCTATCATAACCTAATTCTTGGATCAATAGTAGAATGAGAATTTCACTTAATTTAGAAATTCCTAATTTATTTATGAAAATGTACAATAGGTTTTCAATTTGTTATAAAATTTCATTTTAAAGAGTATTAGAATTCCAACTACTAAACTGATCCTAATGTTATATATTCACCATTAAGCATAAATCGATAAATAATTAAAAAACTATAATTCAACCCAATCGAAGCGTCATTGTCATCATGTGTTAGGTATCGATACGGTGTATAGGCTTACATACATAATCATAAGAGTTTTCTTGTTTTAATGCTAAGCGTATATATCCTACTATAACCAAATTAAAACATAAACCCAATCCTTAATCCAAAACTCAAAGTATTACCAAGAAATCGAACTACTAAAATGATAGTCTTCTAATATACTTATTGGCCGCCAATATCACCGTGGACTACTAAAATGATAGTCTTTTAATATACTTATTGGCCGCCAATATCACCGTGGACACCATCTGAAGAGAAAAGTGGGGTTAGTATGAATTTCCCAATCAATAAATAATTACCTCTGGAAAAATCTTGTAGTGATGAAAATACATGCACATTTAGATAAATCAAAAATTAAGTTCACAAACTATAAACGTATGTAATTTCCAAAACTATTAATCCACATAAATATGAAAATATGATCATGCATCAAAGTATCAAATTATGTAATATACGATATAAATCACCTAATAATACCCATGAGCTCACAGGCTCTTATCATAAACCCAGGATGTTAGTATTATATAAGTCAAATATATGACTTGACATCTATTTGCCAAGATACTGGAGGAGCAACCTATCTAATATTGTCAAGAAACCTAGCTAATATTGTCACAACCCAGACCCCGAGCCAGGGGTCGAAAGAAATTATACAAGTGGAAATTCATGAGTTGTTTTAGAAAAGTTTATAAACTTCAATTTTTTTGAAAAATGACAATTAATTAGAAATGATATCCTTTCCAAGAGTTAGTAAAAATATTCCAATTACCTTTTTAGAATGAATACTATTCTTTAAATTTGCGTGATAAGTACTTTTCAAAACTCCATTTATAAATCAAGTTTACAAAAGTAATCGAGATCAGGAATAAATAATTATATATTTAAAACTAAAACTAAAACTACATAATTGTACATATCATAAATCAACTATAAATAGGTATGAGCTTTTATCCTCTCATCATGGTCCTGTAATATCCTTTTACCAGAGGTACTTAACATCCCGACACTATCTGGAGGTGTGTCAGCAAATCCTGCATAGGTGTCTCGGCCTAGCATTATAGTAACTTGTCAGCGATCTAAACTATTGTGATATAATAACGATACTCAAATATATGATTCAATAGTATGTACAATATGTAATACAGTTTGTAATAACCATGAATCAGATATATCAGTATAATCATGCCTTAAAACCTATTTGGAATTATTCTAAGATTTCCTGAAAATTAGGCAGCATAAAAGCTGTATTTTTTCAAAATCGCAATTTTTATACCTCCATAAAAATGATACAGTCTAATCCGAGAACAATTTAATCCATTTCTATAGTTCACAAGTTGATCAAATATCCATTCACACCATTTGATATAAGAAAATTCACAATTTGTAGAAATAGGTCATAATGCTTCATTAAAATCAAAACAATATAAAAACTACGTAGAAGAACTTCTACCTCATATTAATAGTTATGCCAAGCTATCGACGCTTGTATAATTCCCCATTGGTCGATTGGCTGCTCGAAAGATAGTTTTAGGAATCCCATTCGTTCACTTTGATTAATGACTTTCCCAACAAAACCTCAACTAAAAAATGGATATCACCACTGAATTCCTAGCATCCAAATAGCTAAGTTAGATATATAACTCGACTAAATAAGGGCCAGGTCGAAATACTCAATCCCTAGTATCCAAAACGATGCGGAATTCCGAGCCTTACATCTCGAAATTCGTGCCACTTCTTAACGTAGTAATACTATATATCAATGCTTGTATCTCAACCTCACTAAATCCAAATTTGAAGTTGAAAACTTCGTTTCCAGGTCCCGAGCCTTAAATGCCAACTTTCAAACCCAATATTCTCCCAATATGAATTTCAACTTCACCTAACTCAAATACCAATCTTAACTTTCTCATACCATTCTCTACTTAAGATAACAATAATATAATAACATTCCAAAAATAATTTCACAAATGCCAAAATTAATTTATAGAAATGGTAAAAACCTTACTAGAGTTTATTCACCAAAAATTGGTGGTAGAGGAGGGTCGGCACTGGTTGGGGATGATTGGGCTTCATTATTTGACTAGTGTCGGAGTCTAGAGTGGCCAAAAATGATTGAATTCTGTCAAAAATAGTCTTTGGCCTTTCTCCTCCTTACCGATGATCTACAGCTCCCCCGACGTCGAGACTCCGAAAGTAGGGGTTTTAGGAGGCAACAGTTCGATTTTAGGGGACAACAGCACTCAACAATGGTGGTAGGTGCTCCAATCAGAAATTACAAAGAGTAGCCGTGGTTTTAGAGGTGTAACGAGAGAGAGAAAGAGAGAAGAGAGCGAGAGAAAGAGAATGTGTGGGGAAGAAAGATAGGGTACTTTGACCCCCTCTTATGAGCCCTACACCTTTATTTTATATAAACTTTTTAAATGGTTTTACAAATATTGCCTAAAGCTCTTGTAAGGGAGGTTATTAGAAAATATCCTACCTAAGTACTTTAAGGACTCTGGTACAATGCCATCTATAAATCCATGATACGAACTGTAATGCCCTAAGCTTGACTTAAGACGTTCGATCAAAGTTTTGAAATTAATCACCTATGCTGAAGTTTTGGATTGAGCTCAGATTTTAGCCGAAGATTTTGAGAAATCCCTTCAACTATATAGTAAAAAATCAGGCGTAAATCAGAAAGGAAAGCCCTGGAATAGAAATAACCAAAAGAGGAAAGAAAGTCATACGGAGGCGACAAAGGTGGTAACAAAAATAAAAAGATGGTGACAACTTATGAAAAGTGTGGAAAGTACTCTAATTTGTGCTTTAATTGTGGGAAGTCAGGGCACTTTATCAAAGACTGCAAGGAGAACCAGACCAATGGTGGCAATAGTAGGCAAAAGAAAACTCAAGAGCGTATTCATGCTATAACATATAAAGAGGCTGACACTTCGGATGATGTTATTACAGGTAAACTTTACTTTCTAGACCTTTTAGTAACAACCATTGTATTGATTTCGTATATTACGTGTTATAGGTATTATGATTATTTTTGGTGTTCCTGCTTCTGTTTTAATTGATTTGGGAGCTACTCATTCTTTTGTCAACTTATGCTTTGCTGAAAAGATAGAAGCTACACTAGAACCTTTACATAAATGGTTTAGTATTTCCACACTTTAGGAGCTATTCTAGAATCTTGTCATAAGCTCAAAGAGTGAAAAATCTTAGTTGATGGATGAGAAGTATTTTAGACCTTGTTCTTCTTGACATTCATGATTTCGACATCATACTTGGCATGGATTGGTTGAATGCAAATCATGCAACTATTGATTGTAGTAAAAAGGAAGTGACCTTTCAGCCGCCTACTGGACCAAGTTTTTCTTTCCTTGGAGTTAGGAGTATACCCCGAGTACCTATTATTACTGCAATGAAGGCTTAACACATGCTGAACAAAGGTTCTGTTGGTTATCTTGCATCATTAATTGAGGTGCCAAAGAAAGAGATCATAGCAAGCCAAGTACCAGTAGTTCAGGACTTCGTAGATATTTTCCTGGAAGATTTGCCTGGTCTACCCCTGGATCATGAGATCGAGTTTGTGATAGATTTAGTCCCAGGTATTATGCCTATTTCTAAAGAAACTTATCGCATGGCTCCAACTGAATTGAAAGAGCTTAAAGAACAGCTTCAAGATCTTTCAGATAGAAGTTTATTAGACCTAGTCATTCACCATGGGGAGCTCCAATGCTTTTTGTTAAGAAGAAAGATGGTTCAATGAGACTATGTAGCGATTACAGAGAATTGAATAAAGTAACAATAAAGAATTAGTATTTGTTGCCTCGGATTGAAGACTTGTTCGATCAACTACAAGGAGTTGAACACTTCTCAAAAATTGATTTAAGATCAGGATATCATCAATTGAAAGTCAAAAAGATGATGTATCAAAGACTACTTTCAGAACAAGATATGGGCATTACGAATTTTTGGTCATGCTTTTGGCCTAACGAATGCCCCTGTAGCTTTTATAGAGTTGATGAATCGAGTATTTAAAGATTATTTAGATAAATTTGTTATCATCTTTATAGATAAAAATTTTGATATACTCTCAATCTGAAGAAGAACATGAACAACATTTATGCACTATCTTACAAATTCTTCGAGAGGATAAACTTTATGCCAAATTTATGAAGTGTGAATTCTGGATAAAGTAAATTTCTTTTCTAGGACATATTATTTCTAAAGATGGCGTATCTGTTGACCATAGTAAGGTGGAAGCAGTTCAACAATGGCCAACACTGATTAGTATAAAAGAAGTTAGAAGTTTCCTTGGTCTTGCAGGGTATTATAGAAGGTTTGTGGAGGGTATTTCAAAGATTGCATCTCCACTAACCCAGTTGACCCGAAATAATGTGAAATTCTTTCTGATAATTGTGAAAAAAGTTCTCAGGAACTGAAGCAATGATTGACTACTGCTCCTGTTTTGGCCATTCCTGAAGGAGATGATGGGTTTGTCATCTACAGTGATGTATCCAAAAATAGTTTGGGATGTGTTCTTATGTAACACAGAAGAGTAATAGCTTATGCCTCATGACAATACAGAAGAATTACTCAACACATGACCTCGAGCTTGCTGTAGTGGTGTTTACTTTAAAAATTTGGCGACACTATCTATATAGGATTAAGTGTGAAATCTATACATACCATTAAAGTTTGAAATATTTCTTCACACAGAAAGAACTTAATATGAGGCAATGATGATGGCTCAAGTTAGTGAAAGATTATGATTGTATGATAAACTATTATCCAGAAAAAGCAAATGTGGTTGTAGATGCATTAAGTCAAAAATTTCTAGCTCTATTACTTCTATACGTGCAATTCTACCGCTAATTTTGGAAATGCAACACTTGAGATTAGAAGTAGCAGACCAAAGGGCTACTTTGATAGTAAAATCAACACTTTTGGATCGAATTAAAGCTGCACAAAGTAATGATCCTATATTAATGAAGTTTCGTTAAGGTGCAGAAGCTGGAAAATATAAAGACTTTATAATCACCTCAGACAATGCATTGAGGTTTATCGATCTTTATGTATTCCTGATGTTCCTGAACTCAAGAAGGAAATCATACGAGAACCACATGAGACCCCTTATTCTGTACATCCAGAAAGTACGGAAATATATTGTGATTTAAGAAAGCACTTCTGGTGGGTCAATATGCCTAGAGATATTACATAGTTCGTTGAGCATTGTCTCATTTATCAATAAGTGAGAGTAGAGCATCAACGACCTTCAGGTTTATTGCAACCACTAATAATGCCTGAGTGGAAATGGGAGTATATTGTCATGGATTTTGTCCTTGGATTACCAAGAACAAGGAAAGATGCAAATTCCATATGGGTGATTGTAGATAGGCTTATAAAGTCTGCAAACTTTCTTCCGGCATGTAATACTTACTCTATGGATAAGTATGCCAAGCTTTATATCAATTGTGTCTAACCAAGATCCGAAGTTTACCTCCAAATTTTGGAAAAGTTTACACAAAGTTATGAGTACACAATTAAGGTTTAGCACTACTCTCCATCCTCAGACTAATGGCCGATCTGAAAGGATGATCCAAACACTTAAAGATATGTTGAGAGCTTGTATCATAGATTTCGGTGTTTCATGACAATTATCTACCATTGATAGAGTTTTCTTATAATAATAGCTACAAGGCGACGATTGATATGGCACCTTATGAGATACTTTATGGAAGGAAGTGTCGTTCTCTGATTCATTGGGATGAAGTTGGCGAGTGAAAACTTCTGTGTCCAAAAATTGTACAGCAAAAAACTAATGTTGTGGAAAGAATCAGGACAAAAAAGAAAACAGCCCAAGTCGTCAAAAAAGTTATGCAGATAAAAGATGAAAGAACTTAGAATTTTCAGTTAAAGACAAGGTATTTCTTAAGGTTATACCAATGAAGGGAGTTATGAGATTTGGTATAAAGGGAAAGTTAAGTCCACGATTCATTAGACCATTTGAGATTTTAGAACGAGCCGGGGACATGGCCTATAGATTTGCCTTACCACCGAGACTTTCTGACGTACATAATATATTTCATGTCTCGATGTTGAGAAAATATTTGGTTGATCCATCACATGTCTTAAGTTATGAACCTCTCCAATTATGAAAAGACCTCACATATGAAGAAGTTCCTATTCGAATTTTAGAAAGAGAAGAAAAGGAGCTTCGCAACTAGAAAATTAAATTAGTCAAGGTTCTTTGGGGCTATCATGCAATGGAAGAGGCAACTTAGGAACGTTAAGATGATATTAGAGCTAAATATCCGAACTTATTTGTTAAGTTATAATTTCGAGGACGAAATTATTTTAAGGGGGTAGGAAATTGTAATATCAAGTCTGTCCTATAATATGATTTTTGTTTTTCATGTATTTTAAAATTTATGGTTATGATAAGTGAAATAGTTATACACTAACAAAATTTTTGTGAATACAATTGTAGTGGAATACGCACATGAAAGACAAGTTGGTCTACGTGCCTAATGAGAAATAATTTTTTTTATGCATTTTCATTCAAATGTGATTGTTATAATAATGTGATTAATTTGTGTCTATTATTTAGTTGAGAGGATTATTCTAATAATTATTATTGTTTAAATTTTAGTCCAGTATATATTTAGAGTCCAAATAATTTGATAACAAACTTATATATATATACCTAAGTTTTAATTAAGCACATATTGTATATATGATTAAGTATGTCTATTGTTATTATTATTATTGCAAATAAATATGTTGTGCATGAAGTTTTTTTGATTCCACAAATTTGTTTTTATGTATGTATTAATATACAGATTTTATTTTATTATGTTATTTGTTTATGTATATAATTAGTATTTACTTGTTAAAAAAAAAGGGGGTCATAAATAGGGAAACGAGAAGTTTCTTTGAAGTTTTTTTGATTCCACAAATTTGTTTTTATGTATGTATTGATATACAGATTTTATTTTATTATGTTATTTGTTTATGCATATAATTAGTATTTACTTGTTAAAAAAAAAGGGGGTCATAAATAGGGAAACGGGAAGTTTCTTTTAACTTAGTATATATATTAGGTTTATACAATTAGGTTAAATGTTTTAAAAAAAAAACCCTAAGACAAAAAGAAAAAAAACCTATATATTTTATGCTCACTCTATTGAAAATACAATTAAGCCTCCTCCTAAATTTCTTTCTACCTCTCTTTCTCTCTTAGTTGCTGAGAGTATTTGTGATTTCAAGAGTTTTTGCTAGTTTTCTTCAATTTTTGAAGAAGAAGGTAAATATTTAAAAGTACTATTTTCTCTGAGTTTATTATTTTGTTGTTGTTCGATCAGAATTTAATATATGATATATAGGGCTAGAATTTTTTTAGAACTTGAAATTTTTGTGAGATGTTATATTATATATTTACATGATTCCTGTAAATTATATGTTCATATTTTAATTTTATAATTTATATAATATCTAAATAAATGTTAGTGGTTACCTAAGAAATCCTGACAAACAGACTTGATCAAATTTTGTTCTAAAATTTTAGAGGGTAAATGATTTATATTTAAGATGAAATTTTAAAAACTTATTTATTTATATGTTAGGTTATATTCTGAAACTTTGTATAATTATATGGGTTTATTTTAATTCGTTATTAAATTTTCTTTATTTATATTGTCCTTAATATCAGTGAATCTGATAGATTTGATGTTTTCATTTGTTTTACTGTTCAAAACCCATACTATTGACATTATTTTGACTTAAAATTTTTACTAGGCGTTTATATATGTATGATTAGGTTCTCCAAATAGTTTAATGCTTTTTGCAAATTTCTAAAATAAAATATGATTTTCGTAATCTTTGTTATTTGCTAATTTTGGTGCTAACATGAATTCTGATGTAGGATTACATAAATTTAAAGTACTATCTAATGGTCTATTTTTAATTTATAATTTTTATGAATATTTTATATTGTGTCAAAAATACTGTCATAAAGTTTCAGATTATTTTGATTTAATAAAAAATCTATAAAATTCTAGAATTATGTACTGGTTTTCAGCCTAATAGTTTTACTGGGTTATAAGATTTGGATTCAAAATTATGAAAAATATAATAAATCTTTTTTAAAAATTCTGATAATTTTTTTTAGATCTTTGTTTATATGTCTTAATGAGTTATGCAAATTTTTAGGATAAAAGAAATTATATTGTTGAATCTAAAATTATTTAAGTATGCCTAGTTTGCTGAATGTTTACAGATTTATTTTTGTTATGAAAATTATTATGTTATTTTATGTTATGGATATTTTCAAATATATGAAATATGTTTCTTAAGAGCAATGATAGTATGTGTTAATATGTTTTTTACAATGAATATTTTTGCATAAATAATAAAAAAATAAAGGATAAAGAAGTGGTTTTAACGAGGTTGGTTGTGTGGTATTTCACTATAAAGTTTTTCTAAGGACTTGATGTAAGTAAATCTCACCCTATGTATTTATATATAAATTTATGTACTATTATGTGATATTATTATGATCATTATGGTTTGTTATTATATGCTATACTATATTAGTTTACATATTAAGTATGACATGAGTATGCACAAGTATTGCATAAATTACACAAGAGATTATGATTTTCAAAGAATAACTTCTAAAGCACTATGCAACCAGATTTTGTTCAAAGAAGAATGTTTTTATTTAAGTATGTGTTAAGTTCTTGAAAGGAGTATATGCACCTGACTGAATGACCTATAGTCACCATATTAAGAACGAATGTTTAAACTGTGATGCTAGCCATTACAGTATGATAGCTATATGGGATCCGAATAGCTACAAGGTCATATGCTTGTCATGACACCATGTTTATGGCTCATAACTTTTGAAAGACTTAGCATTATAAGATGTTGAGCTTAAATATGAAAGTTTTTATGAAATGGTATCGTTTATGATTAAGATATTTTTCCAAAAGAGAGGGTTGCATAGTTATGATTTATTAAAGTGCATTCTTCATAAAACACGACATTCATTGTATGTATGAGATTTACTTATTGGGCGCAAGCTCATCTCATTTTTTTAAAATTTTCAGATGAGCAATAGATTATTGAAGGTTGGCTGGCAGCAGCAGTGGAATCCTAAATGGCGTTAGGATGTTTTTAATCGACTTTAAGTTTTATTTTCTTGTATTTAGCTTTTGGATTAGAATTAAGTGCTTTAATTTTATAGGTTATTTTGAGTATTAATTTTTGTTTCCAGATAGTTTAATAAGAGGTTATTTTTTTTAGTTTATATATTTTTTTTATTTAAAAAAAAAATCATTACTGGATTTTTTCCTTTTTATGATAGAAGATGAATACAGAAATTAAACATTTTCTAGCTTAGGTATATACCTAAATTAGGGGATGTTACATGAACACAATACTTATCTATGTTTATATGACATGTGTAATATGAACAACTTTTCAAAATAATCATATAAAAGTCTAGGTCTAAATAATCCTCAAATCAGACATTATAACGATTATATTTTTTCAAATCCAAATTTAAAACCTGAATATAGCAACTCCTAGAGCTATAGAATATATCTAATGTCATTCAAAACTAGTCACAATTATAAAAATAATTCAATTTCATATTTCTTATGTATAGAAACATAATCATGTTTTTATACGAAACAAGTTTAAAAAGTGGTAATTGAGTCCTTATCTTAATAGTATAGCTAGACCTAGCTACCAAGTGCACGTGGTGTCCCTCCGTGGTCAGTAGAAGGGTTGAGTATGGTTTGATAACTTCGATTCGCTCTCTTTTGAAGATGACATTTCCACTCGGACCTCAAAATAATGGCGAAATAGAGAACATCACGGCGTCTGAAGCGTTGAAATTAGATATTATAGTCCATAGCTAGTTCAATTCAAGTCTAAGGCAAAATTCGAGCTTCAGTATGCAAAACAAGATGAAAAACCCAAGCCTCGTAGAGTGGTACTTGCCCACAACAAAATTTGACAGTCATGTTACATGTCATAGAACCTATTTAATTTGACGAGTACATCCTGAAACAACAATTAAACTTCAATCGAACGGCCGAGTCGAAAATTCACTTCTCAAACCCATATGTTCGAACATGACCAAAACACCAAAAATTACTGGTGCCGTTGAGATAGCAACGAGACCTATCAGAAAGTGATGTAGACAACGAGCTGGAGCTACACTTGTTCGGTGATGAAAGATGGTGGGTCATGGTGATGCAAGGAGGCTCAAAATATAGTGGAGGTGTCTTCTTCCACAGTTTCATCTCTTCGCCCACATGGTGTAAATGCTGATGGGATTGGCCAGCGTGGCTTTGTTGGCCGATACGGAGAACTGTAGCGGGGCATGTCCTCGTCGACAAGGAGCATTGATAGTTGACATTTGGCGAGAGTAAGGAGCAAGTGTGAGAGTGAGAGAAAAGTGAGCACGAAGAGGGGAAGGGGGAATTTCGGGGTTTCTAAAACTTACTGGGGGAAATTCTACTAGGTGACAAGGTTTGAGTAGGGGTTTAAACTCCCCAAATTTGCACACTAACCCCAGGTTTGAAGTTTCTTCTCAATTTAGCTCTTAAATATTGGGAAATAGCTTCTACTTTCTCAGGACTTTTGTACTTTAGCCTAAATTCATTTTAACTTCATTTCATTTATAATCCGCAACTTGGTGAAATTACCAACACACATTTAATTAAAATAGGCCTTTTATAGTTTCAGTCTCCTCATATCTTGTTATTCTAATCAAGTCTGTCACAAAAAGAAAACAAAAGAGTAAAAATAGCAGTATTTAAAGGCCAAGATGGGGGCAGCAATTGCCGTGAGAGATTGACTATATTTTTGCCGCTAATTAATGACTTTTTATAGCAACTCAAGTATTTTTTTAAAAAAATTCTTTCTTATGCTACTTTTGTGTTAAATCCCAGATTTTCAAGAGGTATTTTGGTCATTTTAATGATTTATGGATTTAATAAGAGAGTGGTTTATTTGCAAAATTTCTTTGGAAATAGGGACTAAATTAAAATTTTTGAGGATGAGATTGAAAGAGTTTTAAAAAATGAGGGACTATTGTGCAATTTTTAAAAAATTTACACAGTCCATTAATGTAGGGTTACGTGGACAACCTCATTTTCCATCTTCTCTTTCTCTCTCCTCCTCGTGACCTCTCTTTACTCTCTCTTCCTCGTCGAGCTGCCAAAGGACTAAGCCCAGCCGAAACTCACCATTGGCCCTCGTAGCCTCTCGCCATCGATCGGCAAAGCCTCTCTATGCTGCCACGAACTTGTCGCCGACTTGCTGGAGTGCCGGAGTGCCGCACCGTCACTGGAGAAGAAAAGAGGCCGGGGATAACTTTGATTTTTTGGCGCTGTTTTGGGCCATTTCAGCATGTGTTCTTCGGCTTGTTTGGTTCGTATCGTTGAGAGTAATCTCTAAGTATCTATTTCATGATCCCATTTTGTCCAGTCTGAAAGTTGCTATTTTTGAATGTTTTGAGCTCCGATTTGACTTCTTGATCGGGCCGTTAGATTTGGTTTTCGATATCATTTTTGGAATATATTTAGAAAATGGAGAAGATTGATATATATATATATATATTGACTATATTTGGTGACTGACACAAAAAATGAAATCTGATGGCTTAGATTTATCTCGTTTTGAGTGCTACCAATCCAGTTTCAGCTGAGACCCAAATTGGACGAGTTTTGTACCTAACCTAACTAGTTTATATGCTAGGAATTCAATGAATAGGTCTGCTTGTTGATTCAAAGCTCTGTTGAGGAGTTGGTTTTTCATAAGCGAGCAATTGAGGGCTTGGAATTAGTTCTCGACCCTCCCAGCGATCGTCCAATAACCCCTTGAGGATTTAGTAGTGTGACATCGCTATTCTAGTTAGATAGGGATTTGGTTACCTCTGTCTTATAATGTTTTTGAATAAAATTTACTTTTTGCAACACACGATGACAAATGTGATTTTAAAACTCTTTTGGATATATGTTATGGAATTGAATTATATGATATATATTTGATTGCTCTAAGACATTTCTGAGTGCAAATTGTACTTAGATATGTTAAAATAGAGTCGTTATGCTGCCCATTTTTTTATAAAATTTAATTAATCATTTTATTAAAAACTAGAGTATAATTTGAACTTAAATTACTGCATGGCTATTTTTACACATCAGTTTAGAGTACACGTGTCATAGGATCATACATGAGTACCAGGTTAGCATCATGGAATTTTTACAGAATGACACTATGGCCCCACCGACAATGCAGAGTTCGTAAAATTACGTGGGATTTTTCTTCTGATTATATTCCCATTTAACAGGCATAGGTAATACGGTTGCCCCTCCAGGTTTGGTACATGATATATGGGTGTCACCTCCGGGTGTGGGCTAGGTGTCAGAAAGGCTGTATGACACATATAGTGCCAACATCCTGGTTTCCATTGATGAAAGGTGGTGAATGCTGGTGTTTACCAGAATAAACTTTCGGCAAATATTTTCTCAAAATCATTTTCAAGAACACCTTAGTTTTGTAAATTCAAGAAGCACAGCGGAATTGGTCGTTTAAAATTTTTCTTATTACAAAACTTTTTGGATCGTGATCTAATATAAATTAACTCATCATCTAGATGAACAATACTTGGATTCATTCCATAACTTTCTCGTCTTCTCGTTTATTCTCGAAGCTATTTGATTGATTTGGTGGGTGGTCACCTTCTTGATTCCCAACAAAGAGATCTGCAGACGAATAAGAAGATAATCTTCTCGAACCGATTTCTGTGAGATGGCCGAAAAACACCAAGGATGCTGAACCCTAGTGCTGGTTGAGTTTTTACTCTCTCTTTTTCTATCTTATGTGTTTGACACTCTCTTCTAAAGGGAGTGTTTCACATGTAACACTTAATTATCCAGTTAGAGAACTTTTCTCTTAACTATATATAGAGATTAGTAAACCCTAATGGGCTTATTGGGCTTGTTGGGCTCAACTAATCATCAAATAACTATTGGGTTTTAATTTGAGCTAGACAGGGGACCAGATGGATCCATAAAGCCCAAGCTCCAATGGACCATATACCCACTATCATAATTAACACTTAATTATGATTTGGCCTTGTCCATTAATATTGGGATACATCACTATAGGCCCAATATTAAACTCTTGGACTAAATGTCATTTATTTTCTGCGAAGCTTATGAACAATTAATTAGCTTGATCCATTTAGCATATATTATACCTGTAGACATACCCCCAATGCAATGTCGTACTAGTAGGGTAAAATTACCGTATTACCCCTCTAGTACATATTTACCTTTGAGTTACCATTTTTCATTTAATGGATAATAGTTGACCACAGTGTTCGTATCTGCTTATACAAATACAGTCAAATTTACATAATAAATACCGGAGCCCTGGTTTATATTATCTAAGTACTTGAAAAAACTCAAAGTGACATTATAACTATGGTGTCCATCATGAAAAATATTCTACACATTTCATACACCTTATCTTCTAAGATACTGGAGTTTGAACCATAAATTGAAACTAGTCCTTTAGTAACTCAAAAAGACAAAGCACATGAAAGTAAGTCCGTTAATCACGAGGATTAAGGTTTTCTACAATAGTGCTAGATTAGTAAAATTAGAAATTTAAATTACGGCACTTAACCTTAAATTCTAATTCACTCGGTCTTGATCGATGTTATTATAACTTTCTTATAACATACTAATGTTTCTATCTGAAGGCTCACTTCGATAATAGGAGACTTCATTAATTAAATAGACGACACTACATTCTATGGCATAGTAAAGTATTCCATCTTTAATATACAGAATGCGAACAATTTAATTTAGACATAATGAAATAATGAATATAATGTCTCCCATATTTGAACTCATAATACGAATAATTCTTTACTCATTACATGTCTTGGAATCTTTAGATGTTTGTATAAGATAAACATACATATCACATATATATTAATGGGACATAAATGAAATAAAAATTAATAACATAGAATTTATTAATAGCAAATAATCAGATAATAAATTGTTTATAATGTCAAAATAATTAACTGCTTTCTAGGACATTATTTCAACAATCGCCCACTTGGCCTTTAAAGCAGATGTGAAATATCACGTAGTTCCATTCCTTCTAGGTGGTCCTCAAATACTTTGGTAGCCAAAGATTTGGTAAATGGATCAGCAAGGTTCTCTGTAGATGCTATCTTACTCATAATCACGTCTCCTCTTTGAACAATTTCTCTGAGTATATGATACTTCCTTTCTATGTGTTTTCCCCTCTTGTGGTTTCTAGGCTCTCTAAAGTAGCAACTGCTCCACTGTTATCACAGCAGAGTGTCATAGGTTGCTGTGCTCCAGGTACTACCTCAAGATCCATAAGAAAATTATAAAGCCAGACCGTCTCTTTTGCTGCTTCAGAAGTTGCCACATATTCGGTCTCTATGGTTGAATCTGCAACAAAAAATTGCTTGATACTCCTCCATATAATGGCTCCACCACCAAGGGTAAGTACTGATTCAAAGGTTGATATTTTAGAGTCTTTATCAGATTGAAAATCCGAATCAGTATATCCAAAACGTGTTAGATCTTCTCTAGAATATACAACCATATAATTTGTAGTTCTCCGAAGATACTTTAGAATATGCTTGACTGCACCCTAATGTTTTGGTCCTAGATTGGATTGGTAATGACTTACAATCCTAACAGCGTAACAAATATCTGGTCTTGTAATGAGCATGGTATATATGAGACTTCCCACTGCTGAAGCATAAGGAATATTTCTCATCTGATCTTTCTCTTCTTCTGTCTTAGGAGAATTCTCATTAGACAGAGTAATTCCTTTACAAAACGGTGTTAACTCTTTCTTGGAATTTTGCATTACAAATCTAACCAATATTTTGTCTATATATGAAGCTTGTGATAAAGCTATCCGTTTGTTCTTTCTGTGTCGTAGAATCTGTATTCCAAGAACATAACAAACTTCACCTAAGTCTTTTATATCAAACTGTTATGCTAACCAGACTTTCACTGATTATAATGATCCAACATCATTCCCAATGATTAGAATATCATAAATATACAGTACCAGAAATATCACTTTATTATCCTGAATTCTTTTATAGATACAAGGTTCATCTATGTTTCATTCAAAATCATAAGACTTAATTTCTTCATCAAATCTTATGTTCTATGATCTAGATGCTTGCTTGAGTCTATAAATATATCTCTTAAGTTCACAAACTTTTCTTTCTTGACCCTTTTTAACGAATCCCTTTGGTTGTATCATATAGATACGTTCATCAAGATTGCTATTTAGGAATGCAGTTTTGACATCCATTTACCATATCTCATAATCAAGAGATGCATCGATGGATAAGAGTATACGAATAGATTTGATCATAGCTACAGGAGAGAAGGTTTCTTCATAGTCAATACCTTCTTTCTGTATATAACCCTTTGTAACTAACCTTGCCTTAAAATTTCCATTTTCCCATCTATCCCCTCTTTCTTTTATAGACCCACTTATACCCAATCGGTTTTATCTCTTCCAGTGGATCTACAAGTTCCAAGACTCTATTAGAGTACATGGACTCTATTTCGAATTCTATTGCCTTTTACCAGAGATTTTTATCAACATCATCCATTACCTCATAGTAGGTGTAAGGATCAGATTCTTGGTCACAAGACTCTCCTATTCCCAAGTATCTTTCAGGTTGTCTCACAAGTCTCCCACTATGATGAGGATCCGATGTTTGTTGAGTTTCAAGTGATTTATCTTTTCTAAGTGCTTTCTCTATCTTATCTTCTATAGATGGGCTGATAACATCATCAGTTAATTCTTCAAAAATTAACTTACTTTTGGGCTTGAAATCTTTCATATAGTTTTCCTCCAAGAAAGTAGCATTTGTACTCACAAACACTTTCTTTTCTTTAGTACTATAGAAATAATACCCTCTATTTCCTTTTGGGTAACCCACAAATAGATACAAATCAGATCGTAATTCCAACTTAGTCATTTTCCCTTTCAGCACATATGCTAGACAACCCCAAATATGGATATGACACAAACTAAGTTTATGTCATTTCCATAGTTCAAAGTGTCTTAGGTACTAACTTAGAAGGAACTTTCTTCAGCAGGTACACAGCAATTTCTAAGGCATAACCCCAAAAAGATGTAGGTAATTGTGAATAACTGAGCATCGATCTCACCATATCCAAAAGTGTCCTATTTCTTCTTTCAGTAACACCATTTAGTTGAGGCGTATCAGATGCTGTGAGTTGGGATAGGATCCCATTGACTGTGAGAAATTCAGAGAATTCCACAGAGAAGTATTCACCTTCTCGATCTGATCTTCACCTTCTTGATCTGATCAAAGAGTCTTTATGTTTTTTCCTAACTGCTTTTTCATTTTCCGCTTTGAATCCTCTAAACTTTTTAAAAGAATCCGATTTGCGTTGTATTAGGTAAATATAATTAAATCTAGAATAATCATCTATAAATATAATGAAGTATTCAAAACCTCCTCGAGCTTGAATATTTATAGGCCCGCAAACATCAGTGTGTACTAATTCAAGACATTCTTGAACTCTAAGACCTTTTCCAATAAATGGTCTTTTGTTCATTTTGCCTTCTAGATAGGATTCGCAAGTTGGTAATGTTTTGACTACTAACGAACTTAGAGGTCCATCATTGACTAACCTTTGAATTCTGTTTAGGTTAATATGACTGAATCTCAAATGCTAGAGATAAGTTTCATCATTAATACCCACTTTCACTTTCTTATGTTTAGGTTCTGCACGTTCAGTATCATTTTCAAGATTGTGCAATGAGATGCTTTTAGGTTGAAAAAAGAAAAGAATATTCCCATGAATACTAGTACAAATGAGACTTTTATTCTTTCTAATAGAAACTTTATTGTCAAAATAAACAGAATAACCTTGTCTCATCAAACAGGAAACAGAAATCAAATTCTGTTTAAATACCGGAATATAATAACAATTCTTTATTTCTAAAAACCTAAAATCATCGAAATTCAAAATAACATCTCCCATTGCACGAGCTTCAACTATTGAGCCATCTCCCAATCGTAGTGTGAACTCTTTACTAGCGAACTTCCTAGTTTCCTATTTCAAACATGGTCAGTGGCTCTTGAATCTACGATCCAAGAATCGATAGAATCAACCACATGACAAGCCTCAATGAATAACAAATTGCCATTACTTTGTTTGTCCTTGCTGTTATCCTTCTCCTTCTTAAGGGCTATGTAAGTTTTGTAGTTTCTCTTCTAATGTTCGTCCTCACCACAGTGGAAATATTTTCCCTTTGGTTTGGAATCTTTCTTGGTCTTATTTCTCTTTGGAGCCAGAGAAGTAGGAGTCTTTTTCTTCCTCTTACCTTTGCCTTTCGACTTAGCTTTGGAAGAACTAGCTTGAGCTACATTAGTCTCAGCTGACCCCGACTTATTTTTCTTAAGAATATTCTCAGTAATTTTTAGATCTTTCATTAGGCCAGTAAGAGTATAATCCTTCCGGGGAATCTCATGATCAATCTTAAATTGATTGAAGGTGTCTGACAATGTGTTCAAAACCATGTCGATTTAGGTGTCACAATCAATTTCAGCTCCAAGGATTTCCAGTTCGTTAAGGTATGCGATGACTTTCATCAAATGTTCCTGAACTGGAGTACCCTTCTTTTGACGAAGATTTATGAATGTAGATGTACCCCCATTTCTAGCTTGACAAATGAGACTGGCAAACATTTCACTAACACTCAGCATCATGTCAGCAGCAGTATCTATCCCACGATGTTGTTGTTGCAATATATTGCTCATAGAGCAAAGTATATAGCACTTAGCCTTCTCATCAGATTGCTTTGACTTATCATATAAGTTTCTTTCATCGTTTGTGGATTCTTTAGTTGGCTGAGCAGGACATGGAGTGGTAAGAATCCACTTATGTTTATTAGCAGTGAGCACTATGTCTAGGTTACATTTCTAGTCTATATAGTTTTCAGCATCCAGCTTGTTTTGTGTGAGTACAGTGGATAAAGGATTAAGTGCCGTATCTATTGAAAACAAATAAACATTTCATGTATAAACAAACATTATATATAAAATTTTGAATAATAAACATAAAGTATTAAGCATACAATATGTAAGTAAACTGTCCCTAAAACTAGAACTTATATTCATGGTAATTTAACTTACCATTGATTACAAGCCTCCTACGGGAAGTCATGCATTCAACAGGTCAAACTGAAATAATTTCAATTAGTAAATAGATAGATAACTCTAATCTCATATTTCTAACTACCATTCTTTTTGATCCTCTAATCGACTAATAAGAACTCCTACGGGAGGATATTAATGTTTCGCGTTGAGTATTTAACCATTATTTCAGTAACTAAGCTTTCTATATAAGACGGTCTCCTATGGGCGATCAGCCTCATATAGTCTACCTAGTACCTTATCCTAAGAAGCTCATTTCCAGTATTACCCGGATGAAAACCCTCCTACGGGAGCTCAACAATATTCTGAGGTAAGGCTCATCCTAATACATAACGAACCAACAATGGAGACCATAGGTATCACATACCTTCTCCCACTCAAAATTTTATAATTAGGGATTTATTTGATTTTACCAAGTTATCTAACTAATTTAGTAACCTAAAATCAATTATGTAAGCATGTTCATATTTGCATAAGAGTAGCTCTAATTTTCTATATGACATGATACTAAAGATCATGTAATAAAACTTAATTATTAGGCATGTATGTAGAATTGTCCTAATAATACCAAAGTAGTAAGCAAATAATTAATTAATTGTTAATGATTTATTAATTTCTGGTAATTATTTATCATTTAAATAATTTTAACTGATAAGATAATGTTGAATATTTAAATATGGAAGATAAAATTTAAATAAGAAAAGATTTTCATAAAATCTAATCAGTTTAAATAAAAGATTTAACTAATTAAATCTCCTTAAATATCTCAAATTAAATTTCAACTTTTGAAATCTTAATTTGAATTTAACTTCCTTAAATATTTCCCCTTATCTTATCCTATCAAATTTGAATTCAAAATTCAAATCAATATCTAATCTCACTAAATATCGACCAACCATAAATTCAAATTTGAAAATTAAAAAAAATATTCAGATTTAAATTTATATTTCAAATCTTCACAAAATTTGAAATTTAAAAGATAGAAGATTTTATGGATAAAATATTCTACAATAACTCTAATTTGAATCAAAACAAATTTAAAATTCAAAATAGATAACTAACTATCACATAATCAGTTTTTCAAAATATCTATTCAAAATTTGAATTTTAAACTAAAAGATATTATCTCATAATATCTAATTTTAAAATTTCCATTTTAAAATATCTCTAATTATTCAAATAATAATTAAGATAATATGGATATCAACCATATCTATAATTCAAATAAAATATCCTATCAATTCAAATTTCAAAAAATTCAAATTTAATAAGGATATAAAATTTCAATTTATTAGTTTTCATAATACTATAGATAAATTAAATTCAATTTAAAATAAAAATAATTAAAATTACGGCCGGAAATACGAAACGTATCAGGATAAACCGACGGACGGAACGGGAGGATGATACATAAATGTTGGCCTCGGGACGTTATGCGGCCATGCTCGAGACAACTACTGAGCGCCAACGGGCTCGCATAATGCTATGCGGCCTCGCTTAGGATAACTCCTGAGCGACAACGGGCTCGTGTAGCCATCGCACGTCAAATGCACGAGGCGACACCCCGAGCAGTCAAGGCATAGGATGCTGACTGTACTACATGCGCTACATGGCCACCCCCAGGCCATGCACGGATTGCATCCGCGCAGCCAGCGGGGCCATGCCTCCGTTGCAGGCACGGGGTGAACCCGCGCACCGCCTGTAGGCCACGCACGGATCGCATCTGCAGGCCACGTTTATGCTGCAGGTGCGGGGTGAACCCAAGCGGCATGCGCGGGCTGGCCGCCCGTAGGCCATACGCGGATCGCATCTGCGATGCCTGCAGGGCCGTGCCCGCGCCGCATGCCCGAGTAATCCTATGCAGCATACGTTGGGCGCACCCGTGCGGCCTACGCAGGGAGGCAGCCCACAGGCTAGGCGCGGATCCTGTCCATGCGGCTAGCGATGCCTTCTTGCGCGGCCATGTGCGGGGCCATGCCTACGTGGTCCGTGCGTAGGTCACACTTGCAGGGCTCGCGCGGGCGGTGCACATAGCTCCCAGCCGTGCGTCGCTCTTTCGTTTCATTTTTTTTTTTAAATTGAAAACAGTTTTCGTAAAACTCAAAAAATAATTAAAGATCAAAATATTTCCATGCATAGTTTTATCAAGAACATAAAATATAAAGACATAGAAAAAAAGAACATGCCGGAAATGAAAATAAAAAATGAACATGATCATCACCTCGTAGCAACATCTAATCAGATAATCATTCAAACTCATCGAATCTATTGACCATCATACAAACTAGAGTATACTCATAATATGAACAAGACCAAACATAAATCAGACTTTTCAATAAATCAAAAATATCAATCAATAAGAGAATAGACCGGAGTAAAATTTGCTAGATCAACAATAAAACTTGGCTCTGGTACCAATTGCTGGTGTTTATTAGAATAAATTTTTGGAAAATATTTTCTCAATATCATTTTCAAGAACACCATAGTTTTGTAAAATTAAGAAATATAGTGGAATTGGTCGTTTAAAATTTTTCTTATTTGAAAATTTTCCGGATCGTGATCTAGCATAAATTAGCTCATGATCTAGACAAGAAAAATACCCGGATTCGCTCCATAATCTTTTCGTCTTCCTGTCTATTCTCGAAAGCCATTTGATTGATCCGGTGGATGGTCACCTTTTTGATTCCCAACAAAGAGATCCGCAGACGAATAAGAAGACAATCTTCTTGGATCGATTTCTCCGGGATGACCAAAAAACATCAAGGATGGTGAACCATAGTGCTGGCTGATTTTTTGCTCTCTCTTTTTCTCTGTTATGTGTGTTACACTCTTTTCTAAAGGGGGTATTTGACGTGTAACACTTAATTGTCCAGTCAAAAAACTTTTCTCTTAACTATATATAGAGATTAGTAAACCCTAATGAGCTTATTGGGCTTGTTGGTCTCAACTGAACATCAAATAACTATAATGGGGCTTTAATTTGAGCTAGACGGGGGTCCAGATGGATCCATAAAGCCCAAGCCCCAATGGACCATATATCCACTATCATAATTATATCTTAATTATGATTAGGCCGTGTCCATTAATATTAGGACACACCACTATAGGCCAAATATTGAACTATTGGACTAAATGTCATTTATTTTTTGTAAAGCTTATTAACAATTAATTAACTTGATCCATTTAGCATATACTATACCTGTAGACATACCCCCAATGCAATGCTGTACTAGTAGAGTGAAATTACCGTATTACCCTTCTCATACATATTTATCTTTGAGTTTCCATTTTTTATCTAGTGGATAATAGTTGACTACGGTGTTTGTATCTGCTTATACAAACACAGTCAAATTCATATAGTAAATACCGAGGCCCTGGTTTATATTATTCAAGTACTTGAAAAAACTCAAAGTAACATTATATGCATGGCATCCATCATGCAAAATGTTCTACACATTTCATATATCTTATCTTCTAAGATACCGGAGTTCGAACCATAAATCAGAACTAGTCCTTTAGTAACTCAAAAAGATAAAACATATGAAAGTAAGTTCGTTAATCACTAAAATTAAGGTATTTTACAATAGTACTTGATTAGTAAAATTATAAATTTAAGTTACGGTACTTAAGCTTAAATTCTAATTCACTCGGTCCTGTTCGATGCTGTGATAACTTTCTTATAATACACTAGTATTTCTATCCGAAGACTCACTTCGATAATCGGAGACTTCAGTAATTAAATAGACAACACTATATTCTATGGTATAGTAAAGTATTCCATCTTCAATATGTAGAATACAAACAATTTAATTTAGACATAATGAAATAAAGAATATAATGTCTCCCACATATGAACTCTTCATACGAATAATTCTTTACTCATTACATGTCTTGGAATATTTAGATGTTTGTATAAGATAAATATACACATCACATGTATATTAGTGGGACATAAATGAAATAAAAATTCATAACATGGAATTTATTAATAACAAATAATCCAATAATAGATTGTTTATAATGTCAAAATAATAAACAGCTTTAAAGGATATTATTCCAACAGTGAACTCACAGGTATAGTGGATTTGTGCCAAGTATTTATGGGCTGATTGATTTTGGATATGATACTTTTATATTTATATATATATATTTTTATGGGTATATATATGTGGAGTCTCTGCTTTTTGGATGTGTTTATGTGTGTATATATATATGGTTTTGCAAAGGTGTTTTGGATAAAACTAACCATGCAGGGACTTTTCATCACTAAAAAAGTTTTTAAATGAGGTAACAACTTTCGTACTGAGCTTTCGAGCTGATCCCTCCTACTTTCCTACCTTTCATGTGATTGTTTTTGAGGTAGTTGTCTCGATGGCTAGGCAAGTTGCTTGGCTTACGCTTGCGGTCCTATTTCTCTTTGGTTGGTCTCTATACCTTGTCTTATTTTTTTTTCATGTCTAACTGTTTAGCGAAGTTTATTGTTTCATCTAAGTGAATGTATGAGGATGTATTTACTACTATTAAAGGATTTAGTGCATAAATGGGACACTATAGTTCCCAAAGAGAATATTTTCAAAATTTTAAGTACTTGGAATTTTGACTAACTCTATAAATTAATTTTTGGATATTCAAACTCAAGATTTACGAAATTCACTTAATCAAGACTAAAGTTTTATTAAATCAAGTTTTTGTATAACTTAACTAGGTTTTCTTGAATCTTAATTAGTGCTTCTTTCTTGATAAACTAAAAGTCAGGGCTTTATATTTCCGGTTGTGATATTTTGTATGTGCAATTTCTTAATCATGTAGAGTTTCTTATTTTCAATTATTCTTTAAGGATATACTACAAAAAAACATTACTTTAGTTGCAATAAAATTTGTGACAAGTAAAAAATTTGTGTTTAAAAGTATGTCATTGTCATTATGCCGTGACTAATAATTCCGTTGCTAAAAATTTGTCTCGAAAATGAAATTTGTTGTAACTAAATATATTTTTAGTCACAACCAAATCATTACTATATGTAAACTGTTGTGAATAAAAGTACATTCGTGACAATTTGTGATTTTATATTATATTTTATTCACAAGAACTTTTTAGTTGTGATTAAATGTCAATTTTAGTCCAAAAAAAAGTTTTATTGTGATTAAAAGGTTGCCACTAGTTAAATGGAGACATTTTTTTTTTGTAGTGATTTGTAGTATAGATAATTTCATACATTGATTTTTTTTTTCCACTTTCTTTCTTTGCATTCTTTCTCCTTTTTGTTAGAGCTCTCTGTTGGATTAGTTTCTCACCAGCCGTCCACGTGTCTCTAAACCGCTGATGCTGTGTCCTCCAACTGTCCATGTGTCCTTACTATTCCAAAGTGCTCTGAACTTCAGGCAGGGTCGGAGAGGTGGGGGTGGCCACCTGCAAAGACTCTCCGATGCTTAAGTCAGTGGTCTTTCTTTGATTTAGGGTAGCAAGGATTTAATTCTATATGAGTATATCTTTGTTTCTTGCTCGTAAACTTTTAAATATCTCTTTTTGTATGCATACATGCCTCCTCTCGGGAACGCATGGCTCATATATATAGAGTCGTGAGATTGCGAACCACCCGGTTCTTAATCTCAGGACTGAATACCATTTTCCTCAAAGTTTTTTCCAGAGGCCACGGACCAAGATTACCGTGATCTCCTCTGTATCACTGTAGCTTGGTTTCCGCCGCCTCCTATAGCTTGAGTCTGTCAGGGGTGAGATTTGGACAAATCACTGTTCTGTCAGGACGGCTTGCCCCTTGCGCACACCTACCCAAGATCGCATTATGCTCTGTCTGGGTCTGGAGTTGTGAGTTTCTTTCTATTGTATTCGGATGGAAGACCCTTGGGGCTTCCGGTAAGGATCGGACTGGGCCGAGTCTATCCAGGGTCTGTGATGGGCTCGGCCCTAACCTCGGATAGCTCAATGGCCGATGTGATATCACGTGTGACCAAGGTGGCCTTTAGCTAATCACTCTCGATACCTGTCAGATGGTGGACCTCATTTGTGACCTGTTCTGCCGCTTAATCGTCCACGTGGTGTATGATTTGGGGACGGGTCCCACAACTGCCCCCATTTCCCGAATTGATGGATTCGTATCCATCAAGTGGGGAAATCGTTTATCCATTCTTCCAATCTGGGGGATGCATGTGGCTCCCCCTTGCCGACGCGGAGGCACGCCATCCCATGTCACGAAATTTTTAAATTTCGAAGTTCTGACTGTTCGGTCTCCTTTGCTCTCCCTTTTTCCAGAAAAACTCTTTGGCTCCCCCTCTATAAAAGCCGCAATTACGCTCATTTGCTACTTTACTAAAATCTTCAATTATTCTAGCCTCATAAAATCCTAGGGTTTCTGACTTCCCTCTTTCTAGAGACTTTTGCTCTTTCGATCGTATCCAGAACAATGGCTTCAGGTCAAGATCAGGAATTGCACCCCATCGCAGATTCAGAGTTGGATTCACTGAGGAGACAGTTCTGCCTCCCTAGTGGAGTGACACTGCAAAGGGTTGAGGGCCCCACGGATTGGTATCTTCGTCCCTCTGCCCTGGAGGCTCTATTATCTTGGGCAGAAAACACCTAGAATGGCTACGATTCCCTCTTCTTCCTCTGATCCACCAATTCTTCGCTTTGACAGGGATCCATCCGATGCAGTTAAACGCAAACGGGGTCATGATTCTGATGGGGCTTTCCGCCTTGTCAGTTCTCTATAACCTGCATATCTACCGGGAGGTGGTCTTTTGTGTTTACAAACTCACCCTCATCCCCAAGAAGAGTTCCTACCCCACCTTTTACCTCCAACCGCTACCGGGACGTCACATCTTCTGGGGTTGCCGAGGTCAGACAAGCAATAGGACTCCCACACTAGGCTATACACCGTTGGAGGGGCATGGTGCTCCCCTTGGGTGAATGGCGAGCACTTCCAAATTCCCTCAGCTTTCCTACAGAGTAAGTGCTAGGTCATGATTTTCGAGTTTGCGTTCTCCTCATTTGTTATTGCTCACGTTATTTTGTCTTGTGTAGCCTCGGCAGAAGAGAATAGGTTCAAGCTGCATTTGTCGGCGGGGCGGCAAAAAAGGCCTAGAGGGGATCGTCATTTTCGGATCTCCTGGGGACTTCCGGCACATCCAGGCCATCCTCAACCTCCTGGTGATGAATATGATGCCGAGGATGGTTTCATACCTTCCCTTCCCTTTGGATACATGGGTCATCACAAAGCACCTGCGGAGCCGACTTGACGCCTTTGCCCGGAACCAATTCCGCCGAGATGAGCATGATTGAATCGCCATGGTGGGTCGGCAGGTTACGGCTTCAAGCCAATTGGCGGGCTCCGACGACCTGGTGGCGCCATCTAGCCACGAGCTCGAGGAAGCTGTGAGGTTTGTGGCCGAGGAGTGCATCAGGCTCGGCAGGAAGGAAACCACCGCCCCCAAAAGGGCTAGGGGTGGGTTCATTTTCTCATCCTTGAGCTTCGTGGGTCAGATTATGGCCGTGACCTAAACATGTTGCTTGTTCTTTGCAGGTTCAGAGACAGGCCCATCGGCTGACCCCTCCCCCATCAAAGGGGGAGCCGTGGGACATAAGGCTTTCCCCAAGGCACCCACTGGCCGGCATCTTGTGGTGCCCTCAGGAGATGAAGTGCCCGCGGTCCCCCGCTCCGATGCAGGCAGACCTCCATCCGGGGGAACGTCTGCCACAAGGACCGTGTACGGCGAGGGGATGCCCCTGAGTCTGGCTGGGGGGTCTACTGCACCAACCTCATCCACCCCTGACTCCGGTTCGAAATCGGGTGCTACTTGCCTCGGTAAGGAGATCGCCGAGCTCAGTGGGGGGGCTCTGAGGTTGAAGTCTCAGCTGTCTTCCCCTCCCCCGGTCCCAATAAAGCGGCGCCACGAGGTCGGCTCATCTAACGAAGAAAAGGGCCAGGCAGAGAAGAGGGGCAGGGTTGTCCCCTCATCTGACAGTGATGACGACGGGGCCACGCTGACCCTTCTAAGGGGAAGAAGGTCCGTGTGCAATGGTCCGCCAAGAGGAGATGCACCACCTCCCGCCATGGCTGACGGTGCACTCAGTGGCGCCCAGCTTTCCTCCGTCCTTACCGCCGCCGCTTCAGGGGCATGCCTGGCTGGGGGAGAGGGTGCCCTCACAGCTAGCGGGGCGGAGCTGTATTCCCCAGGCGCAGGCAATGCCCAAAGAGAGGGTCCAACCGCAGAGCCGGAGCTGGAAGCGCTCTCTTTGGAGAACGTCGAGCTTGTCACCAGCCGTACCTTCGCGCAGGTTTGGTCCATTTGGTTGCTTCTATGTTTTTCAGCATCTTTGCTAGACGCTGACCCCCCTTTTTTTGTTTAACTTGCAGCTGGCCGCCATCCGGTCTTTCTATTCCTCTCGCGTCAAGGATCTGACCGAGGAGCTGAGCTCTCGCTCTGCACTGGCTGAGCACAGCAAGGCCGCCCTTGCCGAGTTGAGGACTGACTTCAATTTATATCGGAGCCTCGATGAGGTGAGGGTCAACAGCGCGGTCACTCATGCTCTGAGCATCGAGAGGTCCAGGCACGATGAGCTGGCTGCAAGACTGGCCGAGGCAGAGGCTGATAAACTTGCTCAATCTGAGGCCACCAGACTGGCTCAAAATGAGCTAAGGTTCAAGGAGCAAGAACTGCAGAGCGTGGGGGCAGAGATGGGACTGGCTTTCGTCGCTCATGACAGGACTGTCGACAATGCCAAAGAAGCGAGGAAAGCCAACGCGAAAGCCAAGCTAGAGGCCCACTCTCTGCAATGCAGACTTGACCAGTCCAACGAGGTAAATCGATATCTCTTCTTGGATCACAAAAATCTAATGGGTGCTCATGTGGAGATGTCTTGCAAACACAGCGAGGACCTTGTCGGCATTAACACTTTTTTGTAATTAGGGTCCCTAATTTTGTACATTTGTCAAGCTGACCCTCGTTGTAACCCTTTGTATAAATAATAAGAATAATGCAATTCTCTTTAGTCTGTTTTCTTTTTCTTTGTTGACCACGTCTGAGGTAAAGTTAAACCTTGTTATAGCCGTCTGTATAAATAATTGTGGATGGCTCGGATGGACACGATTTCGGGCCATTAGTGAGTCCTCCTCAAGCCATGATTGTCAAGATTTTTTCCGGAGATAGGGATGCAGCTTTGACTCATCCGGTTTTACCGAGGTATAACTTCTGTTATGACTTGTTTTGGCAGAGTTCGACCCGCGTATATGGCTGGACTTCTCCGACCTCAAATGGGACCGTACTCGGAACCAGCTCCAGGGATTGGTCGACCATTGTTTGGACCCGTCGTTGCAAAGGAGAAGGCCTGGCCTCGGCTCTTACTGGGAACAAACAGGGCACTACCACTCTGATCTCTCCCTATGAGTCTGTACGCGACCTGCCTCCTGTAAACAGGGCTTACAAGCGCGCGCCACTATTGACCGTGCGCTTTGTATTTTTAAGACATAATAAACAAACTTTAATCTTAATTCCTGTCTTCATGTTTGGTCTGGTACTGGACTTCTTCCAACAGGTAGACTCCAAATCTGTTCACATCCTGCCCATGCGCAAATAAACCATCCCCCAGGTAGAGCCTGCTTTCCTTTAGCCATTCGTATAGCTAAAATGTTCCTTAGGGAGGGTCCACTTCCAACGGGTGGATCCCAACCCTGCTTTCCTTTAGCTCTTCATATAGCTAAAATGTTCCTTGGGAGGTCTGCTGGTAAGCTTTTGGGTTGCGCGGCCCTTTTCTCCTCGTATATTTTCTCAGGTCATCGGCAAGCATTTTATTGCGCGATGTGATTCCCATAGTACGATTGTTTTGAGGACTACTGGCAAGTTTTCGGTTGCATAGTTCTTTTCTCTTCGTACGTTTTCTCAGGCCATCGGCAAACATTTTATTGCACGATGTGATTCCCATAGTACGATCGTTTTCGAGGTCTGCTGGGAAGATTTTGGTTGCGCAGCTCTTTCGTCTTCGTACATTGCCTCGGGTCGTCGACAGGCGACGTGATCCCCATAGTACCATCGTTTTCGAGGTCTACTGGCAAGTTTTTGGTTGCACAGCTCTTTCCTCTTCGTACATTTTCTCGGGTCATCGACAAGCGACGTGATCCCCATAGTATGATCATTTTTTAGGTCTGTTGGTAAGTTTTTGGTTGCGCAGCTCTTTCCTCTTCATAAGTTTTCTCGGATCATCGACAAGCGACATGATCCCCATAGTACGATCATTTTTGAGGTCTGCTGGCAAGTTTTTGGTTACGCAGCTCTTTCCTCTTTGTACGTTTTCTCGAGTCATCGACAAGTGACTGATCCCCATAGTACGATCGTTTTTGAGGTCTGCTGGCAAGTTTTTTGTTGCGCAGCCCTTTTCTCCTCGTACGTTTTCTCGGGTCATCGGCAAGCATTTTATTGCGCGATGTGATTCCCATAGTACGATTGTTTTTGAGGTCTGCTGGAAAGTTTTTGGTTGCGCAACTCTTTCCTCTTCATACGTTTTCTCAGGTCATTGACAAGCGACGTGATCCCGATAGTACGATTGTTGATTACGCGAGTAGTGCGTATGGTCCACATCTGTGGAAGACCCTTTTCCGTGGCAACCCGATATGATTTTTTGCCTGTGCAACTGAGGCGTGGGGTCTGCCACTGTGGGCGGACCCTTTTTTGTAGCAGCCTGGTATGATTTTTTACCTGTGTAAATAAAACGTGGGGTCTACCACTGTGGGCAAACCCTTTTCCGTGGCAACTCGTTATGATTTTTCCGTGTGGCAGAAGACCTGACCTGTTTCGGAATTAAGCTTTTTATTAATATAAGCCTTCACATGGGTCTCACGTGTGAATAGTGCGTGGGGTCTGCCACTGTGGGCAGACCCCTTTTCAATAGCAATCCAAAAGATGGACCAATAGCCATGTGGCAAAAAAGGGAACTTGACCTGTTTTTGATTTAAGCTTTTCAATAATATAAGCATTCACATGGTCTTATATCATATGCATGTGTCTTACACGTGATACTTTTTCTAGTGCTGAGCGTTCCACGTGTTCGGCAAGTTTTTCTCGGTCCTGAGTTCTTTCAGGATATATGCACCATTGTCGAGTGCTTTGATCACCTCATAGGGTCCGATCCAATTGGAGTCCAGTTTCGAGGAATTCCCTGTTCTAACTTTCAGGACCCAATCCTCGACATTAAATCGTCAAGCACTAACCTTTTTTACATAGTTGGATCTAGCCTGCTGGTGGTACGAAGCCAAGTGGACCAAGGCCATGTCTTTCATTTCCTCCAGGAGGTCTGTGTTGCAGCTTAGCTGGCGTTCGTTTAAGGGGGCATCTTTTACCACTTTGGAGTGGAGGGTCGGGAGGCCGACCTCAGCTGGGATCACAGACTCTGATCTGTAGACCATGGCGAATGGCGTTCTTCCAGTCAACCTCCGCTCCGTGGTTCGATGGGCCCATACCACGGCCGGCAACTCTTCTAACCACTTGCCTTTAGCCTCCTGCAAGTTCTTTTTGATGTTGCTGAATATGGCTTTGTTCGTTGCCTCCGCTTGGCCGTTCCCCTGGGGGGAGTTCACGGAAGACAAACTGAGCCTTATATCATATAGCTTGCACAGCTCCTTGATCTTAGCGTTTTGGAATTGTGTGCCATGATCGGCGTGTATCTCTTTCGGGATCCCGAACCGATAGATTATGTTCTTCCAGATGAAGTTAATCGTGTCTGTCTTACTAACAGTCACGTAGGCTTCAGCCTTTACCCATTTGGTGAAGTAATCTGTGGCCAGCAGGACGTACCTCCTTCCCTCTGGACTTCTGGAGAGCTCTTCGACGATGTCCAGACCCCATTTGGCAAATGGCCAGGGGATTATGTTCGAATAAAGTACCTCCACGGGATGGCATTTCATTGGGGCAAACCTCTGGCACTTATCACATTTCTTGACGAATCGGGCCGCCTCTGTCATCATGTATGGCCAGAAGTATCCAGCCGTTAAAGCCTTGTGGGCGAGGCTGCGTCCGCCAGAGTGGTTGCCGCATACTCCCTCGTGGATCTCCTCCATTAGCTTTTGCACTTCGACAGGACCTATACACCGCAGCATCGGACCCATTGTCGATCTCCTGTATAGTCATTCCCCCACCATTGAGTACCTGGCAGCCTTCAACCTGACTGACCTTGCTTCTCGGGGGTCCGCGGGTAGGTTCCCCAACGTCAAATACTGGGTGATGGGTTTCATCCACCCTTCGTCAGTAGTTCCGGTTGCAAACACATGGTGTGCAGGGGTCTGCGGAGGATCCTCCATGTTCTTGCCTTCTAGGAGAACTTCTGTGCTTTCAGTCGTACCCCCAATTGACGCATTCTTAGCTAGCTTGTCGGCCCTTTGGTTCATCTCCCTGGGGATTGGTTCAATATTGAAATTGACAAAGCGAGCTTTTGCCCCCATTACCTTGGAGAAGTACCTGTGCAACCTCGGTTCTTTTACTTCGAAGTTTCCCCTGACCTGACCCACGATCAATTACGAGTCGGTCTTTACTACGATGTTCTCCACTCTGAAGTACAGTGCAAGCTCAAGGTCTTGCAGTAGTGCCTCGTACTCCTCCTCATTGTTAGTTGCCTGGAAGCCGAGCCTCAATGCCTTTTCAACTCTGAGACCCTTTGGGGTCTACAAGACTATCCCGATACCTAACCCTGAGGCATTCATAGATCTGTTGATATAGAGCGTCCAGGCTGAAGGGGGGCGAAGTTGAGACATCTGAAACAGGTCATGCAGCTCGCCAAAGGATTCGATTTCCACCAAGATATCTGCCATGACTTGTCCTTTCTTCGCCGCTCGAGGCTGATACTCGATGTCTATATTCCCAGCTCGATGGCCCACTTAGTTAGTCGTCCCGATAGGTCTGGCTTGGCAAAATTTGCCGGATAGAGAAATCCGTATACACGGTGACCGAGTGTGCCTCAAAGTACTACCAGAGTTTCTTTTTAGCGTTGACTAGAGTGAGGACCAGCTTTTTTGCCACACTATATCGCGTCTCGGCATCCTGGAGCATGCGGCTTATATAAAACACTGGTTTCTGTTTGCCATCTTCCTCGATGAACAGTACGGTGCTGATCGCTACTTCGGATACTGCTAAATAGGCGTACAGGTGCTCCCCCTCTGCTGGGGAAGCCAAGATAGGTGGGTGACTCAAATATAGCTTGAGATCTGTCAGTGCCCTATCCTGTTCCTCCCCCCAGACGATAGTAGAGCTTTTCTTCAAGCATTGGAAGAAAGGCTAGCACCGGTCAGACATCTTGGAGACGAATCGGCTGAGAGCGGCTATCTTCCCGGCCAGGTGTTGGACCTCCCGAACGGTCGAGGGTCTCTGCACATTTGTGATCGAGGTCAGCTGGGCTGGGTTTGCCTCAATACCCCTCTTGCTCATGATATGTCCCAGGAATTGACCGGAGGACACCCCAAACATGCATTTCTTGGGATTCAGACGCATCCGATATCGCCTCAGAATCTGAAAACATTCATCTAGGTGCCTCAAATGGTCTGAATCTTCTCTGCTCTTCACGACTATGTCGCCGATTTAGACCTCCATAGTCTTCCCTAGTAGCCCAGCGAACATCTTATTTATGAACCTTTGGTAGGTTGCCCCTACGTTCTTCAAGCCAAATGGCATACGCCTGTAGTAGTATAGACCACGCTCCGTGATAAAAGCCATATGGATCTGGTCTTCCGCGTACAGGGGGATCTAGTTGTACCCAGAGTAAGTATCTAAAAAGCTCATTCTATTGAATCCCACCATCGCATCTACCATTTGGTCGATTCTTGTAAGGGGAAGCTATCCTTCGGGCAGGCCTTGTTTAGGTTGGTGAAGTCTATGCAAATACGGTCGTCGCCGTTTTCTTTTTCACCACCACCAGGTTGGAGACCCAATAAGGGTACATGCATTCCCTGATCAGACTGTTCTCCAGCAGCTTTTCCACCTCCTTGTTGATCGCCTTGTTTTTCTCTGGTGCAAACCTTCTGGGTTTCTGCCTGACTGAAGGGAAATCGGGGTCTATGTTCAGCCGGTGGCAGGTGTACGTAGGGTCTATCCTGGGCATGTCATCGTGGGACCACGCGAAGACGTCCTTATTCAGCTTCAGGAATCCCAACATCTCGTTCTTCTGCTGCTCAAGCAATAAGGCCCCGATTAGAACCACCTTCGCCGGTTCTGCCTCTTTCAAAGGGACCACTACCAGCTCCTCAATCGTGGATTCCGGACCGTCAGACTCTTCTTTGATCCGCTTCATGTACGCTGGCAGGTGGTCCTTTGATTGCTATCTGTCCCCGGTCGAGGCACTTGCACTCATGTCGGCTCCCCTCAGGGAAGTTGAAAAGCATTTCCTTGCGGAGGCCTGGTCTCCGTTGATGTCTACCATATAGGTACCATCCTTTGATAGACATCTTAAGACCTGGTGGAGGGTGGAAGCAACCCCATGCATGGCGTGGATCAATCCCCTTCCCATGATGACGTTGAAAGAGGACTGGCAGTCAATGACGACGAAGTCCACGTTCAAGCATCTCTCAGTAGCGTAGACCTTCAGGGTCATGATGCCTAAGGGGCTGACCTTAGTGCTGTCGAAAGCAAACAGCGGCTGACAGGTTGGCCTTAGTGCGCTTCGATCTAGGCCCATATTCTCGAATGTGCTAAGGAACAGGATATCGACGTTGCTTCCACCGTCGACCAGGACCCTTCCGACCAACGTGGAGCCGATCTGCAGTTTAATCACCAAGGGGTCATCGTGAGGCAGGTATACTGTGGTCAAATCTTGGTGGGTGAAAATGATAGAGGCAGCAGAGGCGTGGATTTCTCCCATCATCAAATAGTTGATGGAATGTCCCATCCCCCTCAGGCGCTTCACCCTTTCTTCAGCCCTTTTGAGGCATTTTTCCTTCTCCTCTTGATCCTGGGTCGGTTCTTGTCTGCCCACGACAGTCGGCACTATCCTCAGGGTCTGCTCTCTGATCTAGAGGCCTGGGTCTGCTTCCCTTTTTCAGGCCTGAAGGGGTCTTCCTGTGGCTGGGTTCCGCCGGTTTTCACATACTGTTTCAACCTTCCGGCATGGATCGCCATCATGACCTGTGCGTAAAAGTTGCGGCAGTGGGCGGTTTCGTGCCTGTAGTCTTTGTGAAACTGGTAGTACCTGCTCCTGTTCTTCATGTGCTCAGGGACGCCAGATTTGGGCAGGTCGTTGAAAATGTCCCTGTCCCTGTTTTGGAGGAAGATCATGTCGATCGGCGTGTTGAGCTCATACTTCGGCTGAGGGTCGCGGGGCGTCTTCCTCCTCTTGCCACCTTCCTGACTGTCTCGGATGGGGGCTTCTTGTTTCGGGGTCAGCCTTTGGTCTGGTGAGGGCCTCTTCACCCCTTGTAAGGCCGAGGTTTATACCGGCGTCGTTGTTATCATGTCAGAGGTCCTGGGCACCTTCTAGTGGCTTTCCAGTACCCTGAATATCCCTTCTGACTTCGCCTGGATGTCTGCCATATCGTACGGAAGATTCAAAAGGAGGTGGTTCGATAGCATTGATCCTGGCTGCATGCTCCTGACGAATGAGCTTGCGGCTTGGACCGAGTCAGAGTTATGGACTAGGGATATCACCTCGAGGAAACGCGACAGGTACTTTCGCGGGGACTCATCTACAGCCTGCTCCAACCAGTCGAGGTCTCGCATGGTTCTTTGCTGTCTCCGGACACTTGCGAACTGCTTTAGGAAAAGTTTGCAGAAATCTTCGAACCCATTTATGGATTTCTCCAGGAGCTATCTGAACCATAGCAGGGCTGTTCCAGCCAGGGTCGTAGAGAAGACTTTACAGGTCACAGCCTCGTCCCTGGTTTCCAAGGCCATCTTCTGTTAGAAGTGATATATGTGATCGAGGGGGTCGGTTTTCCACTCGAATGGCTTGAAGGTCGGAGTCGCGAAGTCTCTCGGCCTGGGCTCCATCTAGATCCAGTCGGTGAAGGCCGTCCGGTAGATCCCTTGCACAGTTTGCTCTGCCAGATCGTCAGGGGTCTGGCTGTGATGGGCCCCGAGTCTCTTACCCAACTTTGCCATCATCTCTTACTTTCAGTCGGGAGGCATACTTCCTGGGCTTCCATGGCATCTTCCGCCCATCACCCACCTGGTATGGAGGGGTCTCGACTGGCTTTGTCGCGCCCCCTGCATCCGCGATCCGAATGGGGCGGGAACTTCTCCTTGCGGTTAGCTTCCGAATTCTTGTTGGACCTCTTCGTCAAAATCTTCTCTCCGCTGGCTCCTGTCTTCGCTCGCCAATAGCCCTTCGAGGCGGGTGTTATCTCTGCGTACCTCTTTGACTTCATTCCTTAAACCCAGGATGGCCTCGTGGGCTATCTCTGCCTTCCGATTTGCTTCCGTCAGGGAGGCGAGCATTTGATCCAGCTTCTGCTCCAGGTCCGGTCGTGCTTCTCGGGAGCTCCCTTTAGCATCGGGACGTGTGCTCCTGGTTGTCATCCTCGAAGGTGCCATCCGATGTTGTACGGCTTTTTGTTCGGGGAGAGCGTGATAGTGAGTCTCCTACTCTTTTTCTTACGCTCAACCATTTTTCCCATAGACGGTGCCAAACTGTTGGATTGGTTTCTCACCAGCCGTCCACGTGTCTCTGAACCACTGATATTGTGTCCTCCAACTGTCCATGTGTCCTTGCTATTCCAAAGTACTCTGAACTTCAGGCAGGATCAGAGAGGCGGGGGTGGCCACCTACAAAGACTCTCCGATGCTTAAGTTAGTGGTCTTTCTTTGCTTCAGGGTAGCAAGGATTTAGATTTATATGAGTATATCTTTGTTTCTTGCTTATAAACTTTTAGATATCTCTTTTTGTATGCGTACATGCCTCCTCTCGGGAACGTATGGCTCATATATATATAGTCCTGAGATTGCGAACCATCCGTTTCTCAATCTCAGGACTGAATACCTTTTTCTTCAAACTTTTTTCCATAGGTCACGGGTCGAGATTACCGTGATCTCCTCTGTATCGTTGTAGCCTGGTTTCTGCCGCCTTCTATGGCTTGAGTCTGTCAGGGGTGAGATTTGGACAAATCGTCGTTCTGTTAGGACGGCTTGCCTCTTGCGCACACCTATCCAAGATCGCATTAAATGCTCTGTTTGGGTCTGGAGTTGTGAGTTGCTTTCCATTGTATTCGGGTAGAAGACCCTTTGGGCTTCCGACCCCCTAGCTGTCACGGTAAGGGTCGGACTAGGCCGAGTCTATCCAGGGTCTGTGATGGATTCGGCCCTAACCTCGGACATTCCAATGGCCGATGTGGTATTACCTGTGACCCGCGTGGCCTTTAGCTAATCACTCTCGATACCTGTCAGACGGTGGGTCCCGTTTGTGACCTGTTCTGCCGCTTAATCGTCCACGTGGTGTATGATTTGGAGACGGGTCCCACGCTCTCTTTTACGTCAATTGTCTCACAAATGGTCGCATCCTTCATGATAAATTTGAACTTCATCCTTGGGCTTGTTGCCTTTCACTTCAAAATCTTAATTGCTATGATGAGCTCCAATTTTAATATCGTTGTGATTTTTCGCTCTTTCTCAAGTATAAACTATGTAGGCAATATTATACATCAAAATTTTGAAGAATACAATAAAAAATGGAGAATGAGCCAAAACGTTTGGTTTCTAATGGATTTTATACTATTAGTAAGGAGTGTGTGAAACAATTTGTTTATAAAATGTTTTTTAATGGGTTTTGGTGCTTGATGAAAAGTTTAAAAGGTGTGTAAATAAATTTTGAAAATTTAAAATTTTATAAGCGGTTCAATTTGGAAGAGAGAGGGAAAAAATCGCAACTGGCAATAGACCTTCCCATTGTTAATTAATTATCTATTTTTATGATGTTTCTAGTTATCAGTTCAGGAAAAGAACATCCCTACAACAATTTCCAGAGAGGATTAATAACTTGTTACCATTTACAAACTTGATGGTATAAATTTGTCATTTTTAAAAACACAAAGTCATTATAAGAATAAATAAAAAATAAATGTGAAAAAATGTAACTATCGAAAATAGCCAAAACAGAGAGAGAGAGAGAGATGTAAAACCCACAATTTTCGAGAGTAAATTGGGAATTTTACCAATTTTCAGATTAATTAATAAGTAATTTAATTGCAAAATTTCTTTGGAAATAGGGACTCAAATGCAATTTTTCAGGACGAAATTGAAAGATTTTTGGGAAATAGGGAACTATAGTGAAAAATGGCACAGTCCCATATATTCACTCATGTGGGTTCTTCTTCCCACATACTCTCTCTCTTCTCTCTCCCGCCTCATCGACTCACTCTCTCCCTCTCGTCTCTGTCACGTCTCGGCCGGCTAGGAAGCAAGATCTGTAGCCGCCGCCACGCCATCGTCCGGCCAGTCTGACCATCGGCAAGGTCGTCCCACGCCACCAGGGAGCCACGCCACCCATCCCCGGTCATCGCCGAGCCGTACGTTGCTGGAAACACCATTGTTGGCTACGGAAGAACTTTGAATTTCCAGCGCCGTTTCGAATCGTTTCAGCTCACGTTGTTGGATTCATTAGATTCGTCTTGTCGAGAGGAAGCTCAAGGCATATATTTCATAACTCTATTTTGCCTGGTTTGAAAGTTATTATTTTGGGTGTTTTGAGTTTAAGTTTGACTTTTCGATCTAGCCATTGGATTGTGTTTTTGATGTTATTTTTGAAATGTACTTGGAAAATAGAGAAGATTAATATATATATAAAAATATATATTGACTATGTTTAGTGATTGATACGAAGAATAAAATCGAACGACTAAGATTTGTCTCGTTTTGCATGCCATCGGTCCAGTGTGGACCCAGACCCGAATTGGACGGATTATATATCTAACCTAGCTATTTTGGGTACTAGGAATTTAATGAAGAGATCCGTTTGTGGATTTGAAGCTCTGTTGAGACGTTGATTTTTCACAAGAGAACAATCGATGGCTTGGAATTGGTTCTCGACCCTTCGATGGATCGCCCAATGACACCTTGAGGATCCAATAGCATGGTATCTCTATTCTGGTGAGGTAGGAATTCCATTACCTCTGTTTTATATCGTTTTTGAGTAAAACTTATCTTCTGCAATATATGAGAACAAATGTGATTTTAGAATTATTTGAAGATTTGTGATAGAATTTGATTGTATGAAATATATTGTATTGCTCTGAGAATTTTTTTAGTACAGATTATTTTTGGGTATATCAAAATAGGGCCGTTATACTGCCTATTTTTCTATAAAATAAAATATGCTTATTTTATTGAAAAGCCAGAACATAATAGTTTTCACACTTCAGTTCTATATTACATGTGTCATAGGATCATACATGAGTACCGTATTAGTATCGTAGGTTTACAGTGTGGCACTGCGTATCCCACCGTCAATATAGAGGAATTGAATGGTTTTGCTTATACTGTTTATTTATAAATATATATATATGGAGTTCCAGATTTGGATTATTATATGTATGTATTAGATTTAAACTAACCATGCAGGAACTTTCCATCACTAAAATATTTTCTATCGAGGTAATTATTTTCCTACTAGGCATTTTTGCTCACCCACCCTTCCTTCCTTCCTCAGGTGGTGTTCAGTACGATATTGGTGACTAAGAGGATTAAGAGGCTTTCTCTAACTGTAGTTTGTTATCTTGGTAATGCTAGAAACTTTTACTGTGATGTTTGGCTTGTTTGGTTTTTAGTATTAGCATTGAACCAAGATTATTACTTTCTATTATATCTGTGAACTTATGTTTGCTATTCTAGTATTTGAGTTTTTTTATGGATAATGATGATGCTTGGATTTTAATCTGATTTACGTTTTTCGGTATTATTCAATCTATGTTTAATAGTGTATATGAACTATAGGAGAGGTCACAGGATAAAATTCTAAATATCTTTTTAAATGGACTATTTTGTAAAACTGAAACTTTTAAGATACTTTTCAAATAAACTAAGGAATTTTCTATCTTAGTGAAATTCTCTTTGTGCCACTAGTCCGGATTTAGGTCATAACAGAAGACGTCTCAACTCTCAACTGGGGATGCAAGCTGTTTTGAATTAGCAATATTGACAAGAAAATATGTTTGACCAGCGCTTTGAAGCAGAACCGAATTAATAAACAGTTTGAAATTAAGTAATATCAACTTGAATACTCTTGACGAGTTTCTGCGTAATTAATTTGGGTTTTTTCTGAAGTTGTAGAGCCTGATTTGCGCTTGTCACCTTGTCAAGTAAACAATGAAGTCAAGCAGCCTAAGTCCTAAGCCAACATTACTAAAGAAAATGACATATATGTTGACTTATTCAATGAATATGACTAATGAAGCTTCTAAAGATCCATAGCAACAAACTTAATACAGGAATGGGGACCCTATATGAAGTTATGGAACTATTAAACACGGCATTAGACTATGAGTCTTAGTATACGTTTTCAGAAGTTAGAACCATGGAGTTGGAAGCACTATATATATTTTTCACAACCCGATAAAAGTTCTTCTTTTGGCTAATTATTGTTGAGTCATTGGTTTTTGGAAGGTAGTTATGGAGCCACCTTCCATTGTCGTCTAATTACAATATGGGTTTCATGCATGTATGTTTTTTATTTCCTTAATTTTCGGTCATTTTCCAAAAACTAATCTGTTAATATTTTTTAATTAATAATTAGGAGGATACGACATCAAAATTTTGCACACATTTTAATTATTATTTTTTTCTTATCATACACGGCCTACACATACAACATCAAAATAAAATTAATAGAGTTCGTAAAGCCCTAAGACAACTAATTAATAGATCGACCAAAGATAAATCCAAAACAACAAGAAGATTCTAGGTATAGATCCATATAGTCATGTTATTATCTGTTAATTTATGTGATTATCTATTAAGTCAATCAAACATCGATAGCTAAGAAACACTCGAGTAACAAACTAATACTAGGTCTATAAATGTTGGATATAGCTTCATATGTGTACCTCTTTTTTGTCACAACTTTTTTTAAAGTCATTAATTAATATTTTACATTACCTTCAGACCGGAAACAAAAAAAATAAAAGATTAATATTTTATATGGCACTCGCGATTAGTTTGATATTTTGTTTGTTATGCTGTGGCCCTGTTTGTGGGATAAGCGTATAAGATGCGTTCCAATAAATGGTGGTGCAACTCCAGTCTGAGTGGTCAGAAATGAGTATATAAGTTTAGGTGGGAATTGTAGAAGACGTACGTAATAGGTTCTCAATATATATAGTTTTTATGTTCACGGTTTCATATTAATGTTTTCCTGTAAAATAAAGTCAAAGATACTAGACTAGCTATACGCGTGAATGTAATATTGTAGTAAATGTACAAACTTATGGAAATTTTTTTAGTGTACATACACAGTAGATCGACTTCAACATTGCAAACTTTAATTGGGATACTATTAGCTAGATCCTAATCTTAAAAAGATAAATCAGCAGTAAACCTCGTGATAATAATAATATTAATATCGGCTAGAAAAATATGGATAATAACAATAATAATATTGTAATAGTTATAATCAATATTATTATTATTATTATTATTATTTCTACTAGTTTGGATGTAACTTAGCAAACCAACCTGAAAAATATTCATAGAGTTAGGAAGATTAAAACTTCTACTTGATCACTTTATAATTATTAATATACATAATTTGGCATATATCCTCTTATTTGATTATTTAAAAGAATGAGAATTATCGTATATAAAACGAGGAACACTTTTTCGGATCCAAATTATATATATAGTTTTGTGGCAGCTAGCACTAGATATTTCGATCAACGACCAATATATGACGTGACTTGCTAGTAATTCACGTTTATTTATTGAGCACGTTAACTTGCTTCATGAATCATTAGATAGATGCCTATAAGATTATATGCACTTCGTGGGATATATGTTGTAAATAATTATGTTGTTACTGTTTATTTAGGAAGAGTAATAATATTTAGGTTTTCTTAGGTTTGTTATTATTTATTTCGTAAGGTTAGAATAATTTTTATGTTCTTTGCTTTTAGGTTATTTATACTCATTTCCTCATGTAGAGATTATTATTCTGAACAATTGCAATAAGAAACTCCAGTCTCCTAGTCTTCCTTCTCTATATATTAGATATTTTAGTACTTCTTTTACTTTTTATTTTTTATTATTGTCTTTTGAAATCTGCTTTTCGTGTTGTGGGACACCTATGTATTTTCATGTTCGTAGCTAAATTTCCATGAAGTGCTTGACTTGTCAAATATTTTGCTCCGAGTCTGAAAATTCCCGAGCCTAACTGAGACAATTTCTCTATAAAAGGGTAGCTAAGAGGCGGTGTTTGAGGCATCGATTTGCAATAATCTTTTGTAGTATATAACTTTTCCTCTCTTATACTTCCTATAGAATTTCTCACCACCATGCCTAAACCTTATTCTGCTGGCAAAGGCCCTTCCATGATCTCCACATTGTTGTTAATTGGGCTTCTGATGGCAACCATTGACAAAACAGGCATATTTTTCTCTCCCTACTTTGTCTCACACACAGAACTAGTGCATATATGTACACGCACCTACAAATTAGTACATATATTTTCACACATATCGTTGTAATTATAATTATAAAAGTTTATCCGGCTACTAACTATTGTTTGGCAGTATTTTCTTTTTCGTCTCCTGTTTTAATTTATAATTTTATATTTTTGTCTTTTGAAATGAATGGTGAAAATATTCTCGAACAACATGGTGAAAACATTTTCACACCGTTTATCACATTTTAAAACCAAAAACGAAATATTAAAAATATTAGTAAATAAGCACTAACAATCAAAGGTAAGTTGTATCCTAGTCTTGCATCCTCTACTAATTCACATTCCTCAGTTTGTTCCAGTTAAGTTACATATGTATTAACATTAGCATAGATGACAGAGCAGTGTTTTAGATTTGGATTCTTATAGTTCAATTTCAATCTATTAATATTATTACAGGAGCCCAAATTGGAGTTTGCTACGGAATGCTAGGCAACTTGCCATCTCAGCAAGAAGTCATAGATCTCTATAACAAGAACAACATCCGAAGAATGCGAATCTACGACCCAAACCAAGGCGCTCTCCAGGCCCTCCGAGGCACCAACATCGAGCTCCTGCTTGGCCTCCCCAACCACAACCTCGAGAAGATCGCCTCGAGCCAATCCGAAGCCGACAGGTGGGTCCAAAACAATGTCAAGAACTACGACAACGTGAAGATCAAATACATCGCCGTAGGAAACGAAGTCCAACCCTCGGATCAAAGGGCTCGGATCCTCGTACCAGCCATGCAAAACATCCAGAACGCAATCAACTCGGCAGGTCTCGGGGGCCGGATCAAAGTCTCCACCTCCGTCGATACAAGATTCTTCGAAGGCTTTCCGCCGTCACAAGGGTCGTTGACGTCGAGTCACCGGCCCCTGTTCGAGCCGATTATCAGGTTTTTGGTCAACAACAGAGCTCCATTGCTCGTAAACGTATACCCTTATTTCAGCTACGCCAGAAACACCAGGGATATTCGTCTTGACTATGCTCTTTTCACGGCTCCAGAGGGTCTGGTTACCGATAATGTCAGCGGACTCCGGTATCAGAATCTCTTCGATGCCCTTTTGGACACGGCTTATTCGGCTTTAGAGAAAGCCGGCGGAGGCTCATTGGAGATCGTCGTGTCGGAGAGCGGCTGGCCGACGGCTGGAGGGACCGACACGACGACCGAGAACGCGAAGACTTATAACAACAAATTGGTTCAGCATGTCAAGGGTGGGACTCCGAAGAAGCCAGGGAGGCCTATTGAGACTTACATATTCGCCATGTTTGATGAGGCTAACAAGGGAGGAGAAGCAGTTGAGAAGTT
>JXTB01000789.1:91271-116380 GCA_002914805.1 Parasponia andersonii | reverse complement strand
ATTGAACAAGCCAATGTTAAATCATTTACCACAATGGTATGTAAACATATGTTTTATTAGTTCTCTTCTAATTTATAGTTTGAGTGATCACTTTCAAATAAATAAGGTGTTTGAATTTGTAGTTTAATAGACAAAATTTCTATACAAAGAATGATATCAACAGATTTCTTGAAGAGTGGGTCCAAGAACTAATACAATTTATCATTTGAGGTTCTTAATCTTTGTTTATTTAGACTATATGTAGTCTTTGATGATCATGTTAGTTTAGCTTAGAAAACTAATATATAAATATAGTTAGTTTATATAGACTATATGGATATGATTATGATCAAGTTATTATGTTAATTTAATATTAGTATGTAAATATATATTTATACTCCATTTTATTTCAAATATTTGGTGTATGTAATGAATTTGGAATATATTTATAAAATTCTAGAGAGTACTATAAACAAATACATTACAAATACCCCCTGGAAATATGTATCACGGCGTTTATGAGGCGCCAAAGAAAGTCCTTCGTACGATGTCTACCAAGGCGCTGTGAAATGCATCTTCCACAGCGCTTTCTAAGCGCCTTGGTATCTAGATATCAAAGTGCTTATAAGGCGCCATGGAAGGTCTACCAAGGCGCCTTGAAGACACTATGAAAGGCATCTTCCACGATGCTTTTTAAGCAGTTTTGTATTTAGATACCAAAGCGCTTAAAAAGCGCCATGGAAGATGCCTTTCACAGTGCCTTCAAGACACCTTGGTAGACCTTCCACAGTGCCTTATAAGCGCTTTGGTAGCCAAGGTCTATTATGGCACCTGCAACCAAGGCGCTTTTGTGAACGCCGTGAAAAGCATTTCAAGACACTTATAAAGCGCCTTAAAAGGCCTTTTTTGTTGCAGTGACCATGTTTCATCATCATTGCTAATTAATGACTGTATCGAAAATAATTTTTAATGTTTTTTCTTTCAAAAAATAAAATTTCAGAATTTTTAGTTGAAAATGGGGCCAAAAAAAAAAAGAATAAAGATTGAAAATTGGATCTATAGAAGCTTAAATGCCTAAAAATCATAAATTATATAAAATCATACATTATATGCAATCCTCCTTCAGATTTAAGTTTGTTTCCCCTCTAACACTTTCTCCTCTCTCCTAACTTTGTTTGTTGTTTAGAAATGTTTTCTGCTCAAATCACAAGCTAACACAATAAAAATTAATTTAGAAAAGACTCCCTAAAAAGTCATTATATCCCGAAACACTATCCATCTTTGTTTGTTGTTTAGAAAGGTTTTCTGCTCAAATCACAAACTAACACAATAAAAATTAATCTAGAAAAGACGCCCTAAAAAGTCATTATATCCCAAAACACTATCCATTTCTCTTATATGAAAAAGGCATACCTTTAGATAAAGGAAGTTCTAAATCCACTAATAATTAGATTATATATATTTACTTTCTTTTTACATCACAAAAGAATTATATTATTATTTTGTTTTTATCTTTTTACATTCTTTATATTCTCAAAGTACCCCCTTTTTTTTTTTGTTTTGTACATTTCTCATTTTGTTTTGTTTATGATTGAAACAACAAGCTGTCCCTAAAGCTATTATTTAATCAGATTTTATTTTTAATTAATTTTAAAAAATAAAACATTAAAATCGTAATCAAGATAATATGATAGATACCAAAAGAAAACAAAAAAGAAACAAACGAAATAAATAGCTAAAATGATATTGACAATTGGGTTTTTTTTTTTTTTTAAAGTTTGAAGATAAAAATTGTATGTTTTCGTATTTAGTTTCGGGGGCAAAGACTACATTCAATAAATCATAACAACTCAACATCAAAACCCAGATTGAGTGGGAAAAGAGAGAAAGTCTTATAACAACTGAATAAAATAATAATAATTTTTAAAATCGGAAAAAAAAATATATGAGACCCATTTTCCTCCTCCTTGGTAAATCATCTTTTGCGTCTTCCAATTCTTTGTTGGATTGTCGTTTTATTTTTTTTGGATGATTTTGAAATGAAAGAATAACTTCCTTCCTTTTAGGAGTTCAAGATTTTTTCCCCTTCTTGGTTTTTGGTTGAAGATTCTTACTTTACAAGCATAATGTGTTGATTTAACTTTTAAATTGTTCTTTTTGGTAATCCTAATTATAATTATGGGTAAATTTGTAATTAAAATTTTGAATGAATCCAATTGTTAACAGATTTTGAATTTTTTTTTCAGATAAAGTGAAAAAAAAAAAAAAAAGCGACTAATTTGGGCCTAAATAATTTTTGGAGAATTATATTTATATCTTCAAGTATAAAAACACTCATTTTATCTCAAAATTTATTACCAAATTTATCCTTATGTGAAAAGACAATTATATATCATTTTAATTAACTTTTAATAATTCATTATTAATAACTACAACCTCTGTCATATTACAATTGAAACCCTATGTATAAGCCTCTTATCTCCAATCCCTTTTCTTGTTTATCAATGGAACCATATTATGATGAACTTCAATTGATTTATGTTGAAAGGAAAACCTAAACCAAAACCTGACTAAAACGTAAAGGGTAGAGTTCGAAATTTCGGGTCAAGTTTTTTGTTGAGTGGAGAACAAAGTATACAATGGATGATTCCTCTTGGTTTAGCAATTCTATAATAATTAATTTTCTTAACAATTGGATTTTCACTATTTTTATTTTTCCGTATTGTTGTTCTGTAAAAGAACTCCTATTTATATTGCTTATTTTTTAATTTTGAGAAATTCATAACAATGTTCAATATGTCTTTAATTCTTAAAGGGGAAAAAAAAAAAAAGAAAACAAAAGAAACCTAAAGGCTTTATAGGATAAGATATAATGGAAAAATTCATAAATACCCGTTTTCAAAATTATATTTCTATAAATATCTATTTCTTATTTTTATTTCATAAATACTTGTTTTTATAGAAATGTAAACCATCATTGTTTTACACATGAAATGTATACCACAGTATATATTTCATACATTAAAAATATATTATGGTCTACATTTCATAAATAAAAATTATACTAAAAATTCGTACATATTTTAGAATGTATACTGCGTATACTTTATACATATAATGTGTACCTCATGGATAAAATTTATATTGTAAATGTGGACGACGCATATTTTGCATATGAAATATGAACCATAAAAATGGACATTTTTAAATGAAATATTAAAAATGGGTATTTATAAAAATAAATTTTAAAAACGGACACTAAGCATAAATTTCTCTAAGATAAGATCATTTTTAGGAATAATAATGGGTGCTTACAATGAAAATATATTTAAAATTTTTAAATAGAGTTAATTTAGATTTGAGGTGCTTTTATACAACTTCGGGTGCAAATATAACCCGGTAACTTTTTTTATGACTTTTATAATGAAATTTTTAGAAATGCCAAAATAATACTTTAGGACTAATTTGGGCCTAAATGAAAAAATTGATTTTTGACCATGAAAAAGTCCTAAAAATCTCATCGATAATAATCTAAAATGCCATTTTAAAAAATATTGATAAAAAAATATTTAGACCCAAATTACTCTTATTCATGTGGGAAATTGACGCAATTAGTCCACTTTTTTTAGCAAGTTATCTTTTTTAGTTCATGTTTAAAAAATGACTTTTTAGTCTCTTCTGGGGAAAAAATTTGTCCTTCCGAAATTTCCTTTTTGCTATTTTACACTTTGTTACTGATAGTCACAAATTTGTGACTAAGGATCACAATTTGTTTTACATCATTATGAATATTACGAGTTTTCGAGATATATGAGTGTCATAATTTTGTGAACAATGATCACAATTTTTTTGACATATTTTCTTGATATGTTTTAAAGTATTACATTACTCACTATTTTATTACTACTTGTGACGAATAATCATAGTTTATCTTACATTATTACAAATATTGTTACAAATTTTACACATAGTCACAATTTTGTGACTCAAAGTCACAGTATGTTTTGATATCCCGTTATTATGATTTTATAATCTTTACACTTTACCTTGATTTGTGAGTTCAAATTATAATATTTGTGCCAATCTTGTAAAAGGAAGATAAATATCCCTATTAGCCAACAATTGATTGTTATAGCAATCATAATTTTCTACCATGTAAACCTGATTTGTGATTATTAGTCACAACATTTGTGCCTATCTTTTCTTCTTCTTCTTTTTTGAACATATTGGATAACAATGTGCCTATCTTACAAAAGTAAAATATACTTTCACATTGGATGATAATGGCTTTATGATATTTTTCTAACACAAACTATTTTTACAATAAAACTATGGCATTATATTTATTAATAGTCATATTTGTATTACCTACATTTACACAATTATTAATAATTTAGAAATGAAGTTGGTCTTAATGCAAGATCTAGTTTGTGACTATAAGTCACACAATTTGTGATAACTACAAATAACTCGCAAATTAGTAGTAACAATATGTGACTTTAGACTATATAATTCCTAACAATAATCAAAATCTGTGACTTAGAGTCACAAAAATTGTGATAATCACACATTTTGTGACTATTTTCAATAACTTAGTAGTTTATAATAATGTCTGACAATGCCTTAAACTTAAACTCATAGAAAATCTATTTTTCATGTGAAAATCCATGTCAATTGTGTTCTTTCAAAAGAAAAAAAGAAAAAAAAAAAAGAAAGAAGAAGATTAGTAGTGCATAGCTGTAGATTGACTTTCTCGTGACGACTCCTCATTTTTATAATAGGCGGCAATGCCTCCTAAACAAAACAAAGATGCAAAAAAGAACCCTTACTGGAGTGCACGCACCAAGATTCGATTATTCAGACAAAAGCCCTTGTTCCTTGTGATGAAACAATTCATTGCTTGAGTTTGGCAAGATCATTAATTGGTTTAAATAGTGTACGTCAAGAAAATTATTAAAAGGATTACAAGCTTTATAACATTTTCGCACACTGATACTAACCTGAGAAAAAACTTGACGGAGGATGCATCATACTCACAAGCAAACAAAAAAATTTCAATATCTAGAAAAATTGCATTTCGAGGGACTCCTTGCAGTAGAACCTGAAAAAGAGTCGGCATGCTTGACAATAATCATCATTTATCATGCAGTGGGAAAACAAATGCACTCAGTAGCACTAAACTAGCCCAAGTGCCTGAATAACTAGCTGTGTCTTATATTGCATGATAAGCTACACACAAAGGTTAAAGTCTTTAAAAAGGAGGATAAATAGATTGTTGTGACTTCGTCAGAATAACTCTTGCAAAGGCAGTTACAAATTTAATGCCAAAGTCAAACCGCATCAATTCCCAGAAAAAAAAAAAAAAAAAAAAAAAAAAAGGCTCAAACATCATTAAAGCTTTTTCCTTAAACGAATTATATGCACCCATAATAGAAACATAAGGAAATGGCACATATACTAGTCCATGGACCACCGATCACTATATCCAACAGGAAAAGTATTTGTCATACTCTGAGTAGTGCAGAATGTATCAATTTCATTTAAAAAAAAAAAATAGGAATATAAGCGTTTATTTGAGGGATATGAGAAAAACAAGGGAGATTTTGTTTACATATCCAGTCCCTTTGATAGCAAGAAACGTAACAGAGATATCTGGCTTATAGTTTTCCCATCATAAGGTGCTACAAAATACCACCGCGATTTTCCAACCTTAAAGTGCATAAATCAATAACCAGCATTAGAAATATGATTAGAAAAAATAAAATAAAATAAAATTAACATCTCTCGTAGCAAATGTATTAATAACAGTATTACCTTCTTCAATTTATAATGGCGACCTTTCTGTTAATCGTTCTATTTGGCTGCTCATAAGCTTGAGTAAAGGAAAAGTGCACCAACTTGGTGACACCAATATACAAATTCAAATAACATGAAAGAAGAAAAAAAAAGATTGACTACATTGGAGTAAAAAGAATAAGAATATACATTGCAGCCAGATTGTAGTTTCGAAGGTAGTCAACTTTCACATCCTCTAAACCTAAATTACACCCTTCAAGCAAATCGATAATATCCATATTCAATGTATTTCTAGTAATACCATACAACCTCGCATACACCAAACCTGAAGTTACACCAACATAAACTTTTTATCAGCTAACCAAACCCCAAATTCAACTTCCTTCTTTTTTTTTTTTTAACTTCCGTTAATTCCATAAAAATCCCTTCTTTGAAAACTTCATGTTTTTGGAAAAATTAGGAAAACAAAAAAGCAGGTACGAACTTTTATTGACTCTTTTCTACCAAAATAGAAAAAAATAAAAATATATATACATTTTCTTGACTCTTGCCCGGCCGAAAAAACCACTTTCATTGACTCACACACTTTAAAAGTCACTTTTGGAAGAAGGATAACATTGGAAAGCAAATTTTGAAAACTACTAAAAAAAGGTCCTAAATAGCTTCTATAATTGTCAATTTCAAAAAGATAATTATAAATGTCACTCTTAGTTAAAAAAAAAAAAAAAAAAAACTACTATCCACATCAATTTCCCATGTTCTGCAGTTCTGGTTTTGGGTGGCTTGTGACTTGAGTTGGCCCAAGATGATGACATTGGGCCTGGAGTTGGTATTAATGGGTTAAGGGGAATGGACATGAATAAAGAAATTGACGAGACTAGCTTTTCTTATTGTTTTTAAGGGTAATTGACTTTTTCTAATCCAATTTGTCAAAATGACTTTTCTAGTCCAATTTAGGAAGGAAAGAATCCAAAAGTCATTCCCTCTCTGAGAGAGCTAGACGCCTCATCACCAACTACATCTCCCTTATCATCAACTACACCCTCTCCAACCCCAAAACGCCTCTCAAGAACATCTCCGTTCACGAGATGGACAACACCCTCGCCGATCTCGAGCTCATTCATAACTACCATCTCTACCGCCTCGGAACCCAAGCCAAAGAGAATCGAGACTCCGTGCTTCGACCGTCGCACTCTGAAGCTTTGAACTGAACATCCTCATCGCTCCCTCATCTCTCCAAAGACCATAAAAATGTCGAAGCTTGGACTCGTCCGAACCTCAATCAATTCAAACCCCTCCATAGTCCGTACACTACGGACAATTGGCTATGGTTCTCGACCGAATCAGAACCACAGCAGACCCAGGACCAGGCCGTCGATTCCTTCCTCAGAACCTCAGCCCCTGGTACGGACAAACCCTTCATTCTTTTGGGCTTAAAAGTTGTCGTTTTTGTCATTTTTTTCATTGTTCAGAATCAGGTGTTTAGGGCTTTAGGGGTTTATGTATCCAACTTCTCAATTCATGTAACTAACTAACCAGAAATTGTAGAATTGTTTTAATAGTACACTTTTTTTTAAGTCTATTTTATTTTTTTTCCAATTTAAGCAATTTCTTTTACGCGGAACTCAGTACTCCCGTTTCTTTCTATTTGAATCTGCATCTGCTTAGTTGTTTCTTTCTTTCTTTTTCGTTGCTCTTAATTCTGTGTCTCAATTTTTATTCATAATTTAGAAAAAGACAGGAGGCATGTCTTTATTTTGATTCACTAAGTTCGTATTTAAGGATTCAAATAAATTGGCAAAACATGTAGAATATATCGTCCATATTAATAACTAAGGTTAAAAACTTATATGTTTGTATAATAACAAAATACTAATAAATAAATTATTTTTAAAAAAAAACAAAATATCATGTAAAAGTAACTTACGTATGTTACACGTCGTCACAGATTGTGCGATATTGTGTGAAGTGAATGACTGATAAGATTAAAATTTGTTTACTTTCAGATCTATAAAAATATAGTATAAGATACTGTTATTAATTTTTGTGAACATTTATAATATTATGTGTGATATTTTGTCACGTTATTTTTTCAATGTTAGTAACGGTTTTATTACAAGTATGCATTTTATGTGACAAATGGTCACAATCTGTGTGACATGTAATCACAATTTTGTATTTATATTTTCATTAATTTTTGGAAGAAGACTAGGGGTATATTTTTATTTTGATTCACTAAGTTCGTATTTAAGGATACAAATAAGTTAGTAAAATATGTAGAATAATTTACGTACTGATAACTAAGGTTAAAACTGTATTTGCTTGTATAATTATAAAACACTAGCAAATACGTTAAAAAAGAGGGCAAAATATCATAAAAAAGTCACTAGCGTATGTTACATGTCATCACAGATTGTGTGATATTATGTCAAATGAATGAGTGATAAAATAAAAAATTTATTTGCTTTCATATCTATAAAAATATAGCGTAAGATATTGTTACCAATTTTTATGAGTACTTATCACATTATTTTGCAATGTTAATAATATTTTTATCAAAATTATGCATTTTATGTGACAAAGGGTCGCAATATGTATGACATGTAGTCACAATTTTATGTCTATATTGTCATTCATTTTTGGAAAAAGATCAGAGGTATATTTTTATTTTGATTCACTAAGTTCTTATTTAGGGATATAAGTAAATTAGTGAAACATGTAGTGATAACTAAAATTAAAAATATATTTTCTTGTACAATTATAAAATACTAACAAATACATTAAAAAAAGGAAGAGAATAAAATATCACGAAAAAATCACAATTTTTGTTATCATTCGTCTTATATTTTGTGACCTTGCGTCACATGAACGAGTGATAAGGTTAAAAATTTATTTGTTTTCATATCTATAAGAATATAGCATAAGATATTGTTACCAATTTTTGTGAACATAAATAACATTATGTGTGACATTTTGTCACATTATTTTTCCAATAATAGTAACATTTTTATCAAAAGTACGCATTTCATGTGACATAGGGACATAATATGTGTGACCTCTAGTCACAGTTCTGTGTTTTTATTGTCATTCATTTTTTGAAGAAGACAAGAGATATATTTTTGTTTTGATTCACTAACTTCTTATTTGGAAATACAAGTAAGTTGATAAAACATGTAGTGATAACTAAGGTTAAAAATGTATTTGCTTGTACAATTATAAAATACCAACAAATATATTAAAAAATGAATAGAACAAAATATAATGAAAAAGTCACAATTTTTATTATCGTTCGTCACATATTTTGTGACCTTGTATCAAATAAATGAGTAATAAGTTTAAAAATTTGTTTGCTTTTAGGTCTATAAAAATATAGCATAAGATACTATTATAATCTTTTGTGAACATTTATAATATTATCTGTTATACTTTGTCACGGTAATTTTCTAATGTTACTAATGTTGTCATCAGAATATGTGATATGTAATCACAATTTGTTTTCTATTGTCGCTAATTGTAGGTGTTATTATTTTTTTTTGTGCAGAAATTAAAAGTATTATTTTTCTGAATTATAACGATAAATGAGAGGAAAATAATATGTATAATGGGATAAAGACTCTGGGTATTTTGGTTCCTAGTGGGAACACATACGCTGATTTATTAAAAATATTATTTGAGGCTCTTGAGCTGAGTCCTAAATACCATACTATACAATATTCGTGCAAAAACAACAAAGAAGAAAGCTCCATCTAATGTTTTTAAAGTGTTTAGTTATCCTAAAATGGGAGTTAATCTTCTAAAAATGGTACTTTAATTTCAATCGAGCTTTATCTAAAAAAAGGGAAAGGAAAATGATGCTCCACCTTTTTTTAAAAAAAAAAAATAGAATCTTATTATGTCTCTCTTTTATATTAAAAAAAACAAAAACCACGTTCTCATTGGGAAGGAAAAAAGGTCTGACATGGAGCATGGATGGGCCATTCAAATTTATCGAATCTAAGGATACTTTGGACTTCTTCGGTGTTGAGAAATCCTAATATTATTATCTTCAAAATTTGTTACTAACAATGTCACTTGAACTCAAATAATTACTATCCAAGTCAATTTTCCACGGAACATTGTGCTGCTGAGGCTATAATTTATAAGCTAGAAAATTACTATTTATAACAAGGCTGCTGAGGTATAAGGTATAAGCTAAAAAGTTACTATTTATAACAATTCAGTCATGCAATTATTATAGATGAAGAGCAGTACATGGTATTGTAATATGGTTATGACGAAACACCATATATCAATTCTGTAATATTGTCACATACACGAGTGAATGTGATGCATTATGACTGGTGATTTATACTAACTACGATGAAGAGATCGTTGTCTCAAAATTGGGCCCACTAGGTGGGAAAGTTCAATCACAAAGTCGTTGAAGAGAGAGAGCACCTATTATGACTTTACGAGGGAGAGAGAGAGATTTTGATAACTACAGCAAGCAATGGAAAAAGAAGGAACACAATCTATAGGGACATGGACCGTACGTAGTGGTGCACGGCATTAATTAGAGTGGGATCGGCACCGGGACTCACGCCATTTACAAAGAGACAAGTTCATACTCAAGAGTGAAGAAAACAACAACAAATATTAATTAATTAATACTCTCTCTCGTGCAGCTGAATTGAATACAAACACTTTTTTTATTTTTATTTTTATTTTTTGGTGGTGGAATTGAATAGGGACAGTCATGCGGGAATTGTGTGCGTTGAAATAATGAATATTTCCAAAACAACAGTACCTATGTCAACTGTAACAAAAATTTTGTATCAGATAAAAATGATTTGTTCTTTTTACTACTGGATAATATAAAAGACCAAATTCACTATTTTCAGTGTTTTATAAAAAAAAAAATCTAATCCTTCTTATTTAAATCAAATTAAATATTTAATTCAATTTTTCTATCAAATAAATCTGATATCCTACATGTAGTCAAAATTATAATTTTAATTTATTTAAAAAGATAATTTTACTCTTTAAACATGTGAAACATACATTAAAAATAGTAAATATTGAAACTAATTATTATTTTCTTTTGTTTAAAAAATAATTAAAAATAAAATTTTGGTCATTTTTTTGTCCTTTTAACGTTTAATTTTTTTGAATAATTTGAACTCATTTTAGTTTTAGTAATTATTATTTTCACTTAAAATGATTTAAAAAAAAAGAATTTTTTTAAATTTTTTCATTTTGTCTCTTTAAAAAAAATCATCATTTTGAATAATTTAAACGTTTGAAAAAAATTAACAAAATGAGAATTCTTTATAACTTTTGTCATTCTTTTTTAAAATTGTCTTAAATAGTGGAAACTCTTTTTATTTGTAATAATTATTATTTACACTTAATTTTTTTTAAAAAAAAAAAAAGAAGAAAGACAAGAATATTTTTTTCAATTTTTTATTAGTTTCAATATATATTTTATGAGTTTAAAGAGTAAAATTATCTTCTTTTTTATAGCAAATTAAAGATCTAATTTTGTTTAAATGTGTGAGTTCGGTCTTATTTAATAGGAAAATACAAAATAAATATTTAATTTGATATAAATGAAAAGGTGAGTGTTTTTTTTTTAAACAAAATACTAAAAGTGGTGGTTTTTTTTTTTTTTGTTATCCCTTTTACTACCACCACCAACCAAGTTCGTGCTTAATTTATTTTCAAAACATGCATGGCTTTCGAAAATGAACAAGGGATATTATTATTTTGAGACAAAATAACTTTTCTCTGGTAAAATTAATGACATGTTTAGGACTAATAATTTTTATCATGATCGGTTATAATAGAACTTACTAGCCTTAAAAAGGTCTTTGTGAATCTTAGTCTTGAAAAAGCTATTTTGAAAAAGAAATTAAAAATTCTATTGTTATCCATTTCCCATGGAATTAATCCCTTATTAATACTTTATATTAGGAAGATGACTTTTCGTAGTATTGGAGGAGTGTTAGATCCCTTTTTCTTGGTATTGTGACCACTCACCATGTACACAGTACATGACTTGTCTTCTTCGAATCAGAAGCAACAAAAGGTGAATAACCTACACTATATTCCACTCTGCACATTTTGCGTTGGATTTTAACCAAGTTTGGAAGGGGTTTCTATCTTTCTTTATTAAATAGTCATGAAAAGGACATTCCAACTTGCGAGTAAAAGATTATGAGCTTGAGAATAAATGAGAATTTCAGAAATAAACTACTCTTTCCATGTAATTCTCTACTAAGTCACTAATGTAAGTACCAAAAGGGCCGCCGGCCTAACTCAAACTCTTCTCACTCTTGTCTATTGGGTGTAAAATTATAGAGACCTTTAGGAGAATGGCCGATTTTTTAAACTCCCAAAAAAAAAAATCTTCCAAAAAAAGGGAAAGAAATACAAAAATACAAGCGTCATTGTTATACTTATATTATGCCATTTTAATCATTTTAAAAGATTAATTTTTTTTTTAGGTTAAGTGGTGTCAAAAACACACCCACTTTAATTTCCTTAAAATTATTGGATCCAAGGTACATAACATATATACAAACCCTCATGAATCATGCGTGCTTTAAGAAATCATACAAAACAAAAAAAAAAACAAAAAAACAAAAAAACACAAAATATAGAACGTAGATACAAGATATCTTTCCAAACAAGAAATGAAATATATGATTTGACATATTTTATTTTATTTTATTTTCCCAAAAAAAAAAATTACTTACACACCCTCTAGGTTTTGTTAATATGATACCAAGAATCCTAATTGATTTTTTAAAAAAAAAATTCTGTGATCATACTTATAACTTACATAGTTATTTATATGTTTTCCTTTTTCACAGTTGAAGAAAACTAGGTAACGATATTCATAACTAACGCCAGTACTCATTTTTCACACAATTAATCAGTGAAAGTCTGACGATATATTTGACACTCAGATATATGGTGGTCAATGCCCAAAGAATGATCTATAACTGCGCATGCTATTCTCCATTGCAGATTTCCTTGCCTTACAAGTTGCTTATGAAGCCAATTGTGTCTTTGTGGCCAAGTGGACTAGGCACATTGTCTTTATAAAGCCACTGAATCTTAGAGCTTTTTTGAGCCAGACATTGAAAGACCTACTTTTTCATCAACTCCAACAGTTAGGGGTGGGGGCACTAATGGGAATAAGGCCCACCACTAGATGGGCTATAAAGGCCAGCAACACACAGACTCTAGAAGGCTCCTTATTACTTAGTCTTAGTCTCACTCCCTCCCGCTCAAACAAGCTAAAAAAATATTATCATAATATACATGTGAAAATTAATAGAATATGCGGGAATCCAAGGGCATTGTAGCAAAATAATTTCATTTCTTAATCAGAAGAAGGTAATGAGCAGGAAACTTCGTTGTATGTTTAAAATTAGAAACCAAGATTAAAGAATAAAATGTCAAACTCTTAACCCAAATAAACAAAATTATATTCAATTTTGTCGCAAAAGCATATTCTTACTGGAAACCAAAATCCCCCCCCCCCAAAAAAAAATAATTCCACGTGATCACTTTTTGACTGGCCCACATGTACCGTTTCGGATGACGTGGCAGAACACCATTGGCTAGAATATGTGGAATCCAGTTACCTCCGCCATGCGAAGCAGTTGAATCGCTCTCCTCCTTCCTCGTAGGGCTCTTCCCTCAATATAAAAATTGTCTTCCACCCTAATTAACAACCTTTTAGATCTCTCTCTCTCTCTCTCTCTCTCTCTCTCTCTCTCTCTCCTCTTTCATGAGAGTTTCAGAGTTTTTGGAGAGAGAAACGGAACTGAGCAAAGCTCACTCAAATCTGGTAATCCAAATCCTTCGCTTTCTCACTCTGTCTCTCGCACTATTTTGTAATCAAAGCTTATTGCTTTACTCTGTGCTTTTTGTTATTATTTTCTGATTGTGATTTTCTTAGTAGCCAAACAGTAGGTTAGGGTTTCATAGTCGGTGAGGCAGAAGATTTGAAATTTGATTTGGGGATGTGTTTTTTGGATTGATTTTGTGTAGGAATCGGTGAATTTCGATGGGGAAAGGAGGCCAAGACCATGGTGCGGAGTCGTTGAATCAGGAGGAGGTGTTTCCGGCGTGGTCGAAGGACGTTCGTGAATGCGAGGAGAAATTTGAGGTGAGTCAAGAATCGGGCGTGTCGAGCGATGAGGTCGAGAGGCGGCGGGAGAGATACGGATGGAACGAATTGGAGAAGCATGAGGGTCAGTCGATCTGGAAGCTGATTCTGGATCAGTTCAATGATACCCTGGTGAGGATTCTTCTCGTTGCGGCTGTTGTTTCGTTTGTTCTTGCTTGGTACGATGGGGACGAAGGTGGTGAGATGGAGATCACGGCTTTTGTGGAGCCTCTTGTGATCTTTTTGATATTGATTGTGAATGCCGTTGTGGGAATTTGGCAAGAGAGCAATGCCGAAAAGGCGTTAGAGGCTTTGAAGGAGATTCAGTCCGAGCAGGCGACTGTCATTCGGGATGGTAAGAGGGTTCCTAATTTGCCAGCCAAGGAGCTTGTTCCTGGTGATATTGTGGAGTTAAGGGTTGGTGATAAGGTGCCTGCGGATATGAGAGTTTTAAGATTGATTAGCTCGACGGTACGAGTTGAGCAGGGATCGTTGACGGGAGAGAGTGAGGCTGTTAGCAAGACTGTTAAAGTTGTTCCTGAAAATTCTGATATTCAAGGGAAGAAATGTATGGTTTTTGCTGGGACGACTGTAGTAAATGGGCATTGTATTTGCATGGTTACTCAAACGGGGATGAATTCTGAGATAGGAAAAGTGCATTCTCAGATACATGAAGCTTCACAGAATGAGGAGGATACTCCATTGAAGAAAAAATTGAACGAATTTGGGGAGGTTTTGACTTTGATAATAGGAGTGATTTGTGCATTAGTTTGGCTTATCAATGTGAAGTACTTTCTCACATGGGAATATGTTGATGGTTGGCCAAGGAATTTTAAGTTTTCATTTGAGAAGTGTACCTACTACTTTGAGATTGCAGTGGCACTGGCCGTGGCAGCAATTCCAGAGGGTCTGCCTGCAGTTATTACAACATGCTTGGCCCTTGGCACACGCAAAATGGCTCAAAAGAATGCACTTGTTCGGAAGTTGCCCAGTGTTGAGACTCTTGGTTGTACAACTGTGATCTGTTCTGATAAAACAGGAACTTTGACTACAAATCAGATGGCTGTGTCAAAGCTTGTGGCAATTGGTTCTAGAGCTGGTACTCTTCGAGCTTTCAATGTTGACGGAACGTCATATAGTCCTTTTGATGGAAAGATACAAGACTGGCCAGCTGGTAAGATGGATGCTAATCTTCAAATGATTGCGAAAATTGCTGCTTTGTGTAATGATTCTGGTGTTGAACAATCGGGGAATCATTATGTGGCCAATGGACTTCCAACTGAGGCAGCACTGAAGGTAAAATGAAAATAATAGTTGACAGTCTTCTTTTACACCCACACACATACACATACGTATATGTATATGTATATAATTTAACCTGCATTTTGGTCAGTCTGAAAATTGGACTATTGTTGTTAATCTATCAATCAGAGTTTACACTGGAAGTCAAGAAGGGTGGAAAAGAATAGTACAGTAAATCAGATTCTGTAGTCTTATTTTTTGGTTCCTATTTCAGTTCTCTTAGTCTCCATTCTACACTTAAGAGTCTATTACCTTAAGGCAGCACCTGCATTGGCTTAGTCAAAAGCCATGGGCATCTGTCTTTCTGCCGTTCTTTTCTAACATCGTCTTATTTGTTACTTGTATTTCCTGGTAAAGTACTCACATATTCTTGGACTTGTTTGTTCATGTCTAATATCTGTACAAATTGCTATAGTGCACTGTCCGATTCTTCTTCAAGAGCAGTAAGAAAATGCTAAAGTAAATCTGTGAGTATTTGTTAATCATTTATCCTTTTTCTTCATCGTGTCAGGTTCTTGTTGAAAAAATGGGACTTCCTGAAGGTTTAAATTATGGTTCAACATCAGACCTTGATGATGCACTACGTAAGTTTTACTGAGTCACTCATAATTTCATACTTTCTTTTTATTGGGTGCTAAATTTCTTTGCTATGGTAATGTTGGTACTAGGTTGTTGTCAAGTATGGAAGAATACTGAGTCCCGGATTGCAACTCTTGAATTTGACCGCGATCGAAAATCCATGGGAGTCATTGTGAATTCTAGATCCGAAAGAAAATCGTTGCTAGTAAAGGTAATTTCTCCACTGTCTCCTTTGTCACTTATTTGGATTTTGATTGCTAAACTAGTTCTAATGATTTTATCAATAGCCGATGGCTAATACTGTCTAAATATTCCTCCTCCTCATTACATTCTTATGTCTCGCATAGGAGGAAGAAACATTTTGGTGTTTGGTGTTTGAATGCACTAATGTTTTGCCAAAATAACATTACTCCTTTTTTCTTTCTTTTGAGATTAAATTCTCTACCCCTCCTCCCCAGTGGGAAAAAAACCCCTCGCTTATAGTTTGCAGAAAAATTACTCCCTTGTTCAACCCTTTTTTTCTTTTGATGACAGTTTCACTAGTCTTTGTCATCTAATTTTCTTGGATCATGTAATTAAAGTTTCTATATTGATAGTTTTTCATCGTTCGTTAGTTCCACTTTTCTTTCCCTACAGTGTTTTTTGAGCTTTCCTAATCCATCCAAAATTTTACTCATTTTAGTATTTGATTGTCTTAACTGTCTGCTTGATTAAATTCAATTAACGGTGGCAGGGTGCGGTAGAAAATCTATTGGAAAGAAGTGAATTTGTTCGGCTGGTTGATGGTACAATAGTACCATTGGACCAAAACTTTAAAGATTTAATTCTAGAAAGCCTTCATGAAATGTCAACAAGTGCATTACGTTGTTTGGGTTTTGCATACAAGGAAGACCTGCCAGAGTTTGCCACTTACAACGGTGACGAAGATCATCCAGCTCATGAGCTTTTACTTAATCCAACAAATTATCCTTTAATTGAGAGTCAACTTATTTTTGTTGGTATGGTTGGGATAAGGGTGAGTTTTCATTGTTTTTAGTTGTGTCTTGTTACTGGCAAGTTTTATGTTACTGTTCTTTTATTTTCCAAAAAAGTAACCATTTTGGTTGTTACTTGTGAATTTGAAGGACCCGCCTAGAAGAGAGGTTCGCCAAGCAATTGAGGACTGCAGAGCTGCTGGAATCCGTGTAATGGTTATTACAGGGGACAATAAGAATACTGCTGAAACTATTTGTCGAGAGATAGGTGTATTTGGGCCTTATGAAGATATTAGTTCAAAAAGCTTAACAGGAAAAGATTTCATGGAGCATTGTGATCAGAAAAATCATTTAAGACAAAGTGGAGGGCTTTTGTTCTCTAGGGCTGAACCCAGGCATAAACAAGAAATTGTGAGGTTGCTCAAAGAGGACGGTGAAGTAGTTGCAATGACTGGTGATGGAGTAAATGATGCACCTGCATTAAAATTGGCTGATATAGGAGTTGCAATGGGAATCGCAGGGACAGAGGTACATTAACAAGGACTGCTTTTTGTTATTAATGTTATGATTAATGTGATGTGCTGAGTGTTATGTGGAGCCCTTAAACTAGTATCAGACTTGGAGTCTTCATTTTATTTCTCTGTGCCTGCACATTTTTTAAGTACTTTGAGGTCCCAGACTCTTAGTCCTAGTTTCTATGCCCTTCTGCGGCCTTCAACTTGTACAATGTAATTCATGCTTATTATTGAAGTCATAGCATAAATCTAATGCATCTCATCCGACGAGTTAAGTTTTGTGTACGTATTTCTTGCTTTGATATTACTGGTCTACTCATGGCAGGTTGCAAAGGAAGCCTCTGACATGGTGTTAGCAGATGATAATTTCAGCACTATAGTTGCTGCTGTTGGTGAAGGAAGATCTATTTACAACAACATGAAGGCTTTTATCAGGTTTGTTTTGCCCCATTTACTTCTATCTAGAGGAATCCTCATTTTTTGTTGTTCAATGTAGCTTTGTAAATCTTTCTGTCATGAGGACGTAATTTCATTATTTAATTGTATTTGCATCATCATAATTTATAAATCTGTGGGGTCATTTGGTTGTGATGAAGTTTTCCGATGGGTTAGAGCTCAAATAGGCACATGTTACCCAGCATACTCTGCATAGCATTTAAGAGTAATAGTATTTCAAGACTCCACCCGTTGAATCCCTTCAGGTGATTAGCCAGTAGCACAAAGGCAATGGACAATTGACTGTTGAAATTAGAGCTTTCAGATGGATATATTAGCCCAAGAATCACCACATCTCATTAGATTGACTTAGCATAGTGGTGGATTGAGCTTCCATTTCGGGGTCACCAACCTTGCAGCTTGTTGTGAATTCCACATGTTACCTCATTTCAAATATCCTGGATCCCCACTAGACTTGTAGTTTTACGTTGCCTTCATCATGTGTTTTTATTCATCAAATACGGAAAGGAAGATTGTGTGTGTAATGAATTCTAGGCTCTAGTCGAGGACAATTTTGAACAAAAGAAATATGTAAATCCTAGATGAGACATTTTTAGGGGGGGAAGGTATTGCATGAGCTGTAAACCATCCTGATCTTTACCTGCCCATGGCATTGGCAACCAATGTTTGGAAACTTTGTTATAATTTTCGTGAAGATGGACTTTCAGATGACTCCTCAATTTAAAGCATTTTAATTTCTCTTTTATTTCCCTGCATCTGGCCTCTTTACCAAATGTAATCTGCAGGTATATGATTTCCTCAAATATTGGCGAAGTTGCTTCGATATTTCTAACAGCTGCTCTGGGAATTCCAGAGGGCATGATCCCTGTTCAGCTTCTCTGGGTCAATCTTGTGACTGATGGACCCCCAGCAACAGCTTTGGGATTCAATCCCCCAGACAGAGACATAATGAAAAAGCCCCCTAGAAGAAGTGATGACTCCTTGATCACTGCATGGATTTTATTTCGATATCTGGTATTACATCCTCATCTATTTTGCATTTTAACACTTTGATTCATTTGGTATTGGCTTGTACTTGCCCCCAAGACAGTTAATTATACATCCTCAATTCATTACAGGTCATTGGTCTCTATGTCGGAATAGCTACAGTTGGGGTGTTCATAATCTGGTTTACACATGGCTCATTTTTGGGAATTGACCTGAGTGGAGATGGCCATACTCTTGTGACCTACTCTCAGCTCGCTAACTGGGGACAGTGTCATTCTTGGGGTGGATTTTCAGTGTCTCCCTTCACAGCTGGGTCTCGGGAGTTCAACTTCGATTCCAATCCATGTGACTACTTTCAGTCAGGCAAGATAAAAGCTTCAACTCTATCCCTCTCAGTTTTGGTCGCCATTGAGATGTTCAACTCCCTCAATGCCCTGTCTGAGGATGGAAGCCTTGTCACAATGCCCCCCTGGGTTAATCCATGGCTGCTTTTGGCAATGTCTGTCTCCTTTGGCTTGCACTTTCTGATCCTCTATGTGCCATTCCTCGCTCAAGTTTTTGGAATTGTTCCTCTCAACCTGAACGAATGGCTTTTAGTGTTGATCGTTGCCTTCCCAGTTATAATCATCGATGAAATTCTCAAGTTCGTGGGCAGGTGTACAAGTGGGTGGAGGTATTCCAGTGCAAGCAAAACTTCAAAGCACAAAGCCGAGTGAGTCTTGTAATCAGGGGAGATCTGAAAAGTGAGAAGCTCGAATGGGTTGTAATTTGTGTTGGGTCCTGCTGTAACCTTCATTCTTTTGAACCTATGAGGGTTAATTTGGACTTTAAAGATCTAATTAGAACTTAGATTCGTCAAAGATATTTACTTTCCAGTAGAATGCGCTTATAGATTTGTTTTTCCTTGAACTTGGGATTTTCCTAAAAGATGCCGAACGGTTCTGGATCATGCACTATGATACATACCGTTGCTTCGTACTGAAGTTTGTGTAGGAAGAAATGCATCAGGCAAGTCATGGTAAATCTAAAATAGACATTCTTAGATTCCTTTCACAATAAAACTAAAAAAAATAGACATTCGCTCCTAACATAATTTTAGAAACATTTTATTCAATTTATATTTTTTATTTTAATTATTATCAATATTGATTTTAGATTTTATATTTATAATAAATTTATAACTGATACTAATTAAAATAATTAATTTATTAAAATGATTTAATAAATTTATTTTCGAATCAATTTTTATATGGTTTATTTTTAATTTTTTAAACGATAATTTAATAAATTAATTATTTTAAATTAATATCAAATATAAATTTATAACAAATTTTAAATCTAAAAATAAATATCAACTAAAATAAAAAATATAATTTGAATAAAATATCAAAATATAAAATATAAAAATAATAATATTCTGCTTAAAAATGCCTTTAGATAATATATACAAATACCACGTATATTTTTAGACTTCATGCTCAAATTTCGAATACACCGTTCCAAATATATTCAAATTAAAACAGTAAATCTCAAACCATACAGGAAACAAGTTGTAACAGAAACAAAATGTACTGATTTAAATGAATTGCAAGTCTCAGATTGAAGAACAACAATTACCACAAAACTAAAGCAAACATAAAAATCAACTTCTCAAGATTGCATATTCGTAAGGAATGTGGACGTAGTTCTTATTCGAGATTTTATATTGCTCGTACTCATAAAAACAGGTAGAGGTTACGAAATATCTAAAATTGATAAAATTACATATAGGCCAAAGCAAGTAGCAAAGCAGAAACAAAATGCATTGGTTTCACATTGAATTACAATTCAAAGACGAAATCGCAACACCCAATACAACGAGTACCAATCCACAAAGTCGTAATTACAAATATAACAAAACTAAGAACCCTAACTCAAATTCTAACAATAACACCACCAAAACTAAAATCCTCTAAACACCATGACCCTTTAGCCCCCAAACCCCCCCCCCCGGAAATCTTTCTTGACAGCAAGACTTTTCAGTCCAAGAACCTCAACCTCCAAACCCGTAGAGAGTCCTGCCCTGCCTCTTGAGAGCATAAACGACATCCATGGCCGTCACGGTCTTCCTCCTGGCGTGTTCAGTGTAGGTCACGGCGTCACGAATGACGTTCTCCAAGAAGATCTTGAGCACCCCACGAGTCTCCTCATAGATCAGACCGCTGATACGCTTCACACCACCTCTACGAGCCAAGCGCCGAATCGCCGGCTTCGTAATCCCCTGGATGTTGTCCCGGAGAACCTTACGGTGTCGCTTCGCACCTCCCTTGCCCAAACCCTTGCCTCCCTTTCCGCGTCCCGACATAGCCGACGATGGTCTGTAAACTCACGAATCAGCGCACCAAATAATTAAAAAAAAAAAACGGATCAAAGATCAGAAAGGACTCTTAAAAAAAAAATTTCAAATACCCAAAATGGAAGAGAGAGAGAGAAGAGAGAGGCACCTAAAAATCGAAATTGGGTGGAAATTTGAAAGAGAGGGTACTGATTGATACTCCTGGGTTTGTTCTATTTGGATTGGGGACGTTTTGTTGGTATTTATGGGAGTGGAGTTCGAGTTCTTTGGGAGAATTGTACCGATCCGTTATGGTTTTGGTGAAGTGCTTGGGACCGTTGATCGTTTTGAATTGACGGTCGGGATGAATCATTTTTGTTGGTCCGGATCGATGACGTGGCTGGGGTGAGTGGTGGGGCTTCGCGCTTTGTTGTGTTTCNTGGCGCTTTGCCACATAATAAGTCATTTAGGACAATATTCAGCTGATTCAAACAACACAAACCAGATAATCAATGTTCTTTGTTTTTTTTTTTTCTCTCCACTAAATGCAATGTTAATTAATTTTCTAGTTTTGGAGAAATATACATTTATATATTGCTGAATTTACCGGTAATTTGTGTTCATATTTTTTCCTGAATTTATATTTTCCTTTCAATTCTTATGAAAAGACCTTCTTCAAATTTTTTGGGTACTTTGTTTAGAGAAACAAAAATAATAAATTATGATAAATTTTACCATATATTTGTCAACTATTTTAACAGAATATCCTACTTTTTTAAGTGACAATTTAATTTTGGGCTACAATGTCAAATTAAATTTGAGATCTTGTTTTTCTATTAGCAAATTGAGGGAGTTAATGGTTAGAATTAAAGCAATCAAAATCAAGGAAAAATTGGTGAAATACACTTTTATAGTAAGCTTTAGAAAATACACCTTAGTTTAAAGTAATTAAGTAAATACACTTTCTTTGGAAAATAAAGATGTAAAAATTTATAGGAAAATTTTATTGTAGGAGTGGCAAATTCCCTCTTACTGGTAAGAGGACTTTTTAAAATGTCCGTTTAAATCAAATAGACTATAAAAGAGAAATGTACACAATAGAATGTGTATTGTAGCACACATAATTGTGCTCTATTCATTTCAACCACCATTTGCTTTAAAAAATAAAAATAAAAAATAAAGTGTACCCGAACTTGTTGCTGGTGTGAATTACAAGAACCATATCTGTACAATATTCATAATACTGGATAGAATGGGAATTATGACTCAAACATCATAGTGGATTGGTTTGGCATTACGAGAGAGGAACAAATATGCGATTTTGTGGATAAAAATTAATCACATGCTAAGTGTTGGTGCTGTTCTTACCAGCTGTCCACGTGTCTCTAAACTGCTGACATTGTATTTATCAACTGTCTACGTATCCTTGCTATCCTATAATGCCTTTAACTTCAGACTGAGACAGAGAAGCGGTGGTGGCTACCTGCAAAGACTCTCCGATACTTAAGTCAGTGATTTATCCCTGAGACTGAACAGCAAGGATTTTGTTTTTCTCTGTAAACGTTTTCTTTTTTTGTATATCTTGTATATCTCCTTTTAGGGAAGAAACAAGGCTTATATATATAATCCTGGAACTGAGAGTTGTTTAGCTCTCAATTCCAGGATCGAGTACCTCTTTCCATCATGACTTACTCCAGAAAATCACGGGTCGTGATTAATTTGACCTCCCTTGCATCGTCGCGGCCTGTTTTCCGTCGTCCCCTACGACTCCAGCCTATCGGGGTGAGATTTTGACAAGCCGCCGTTTTGTCAGGACGACCTGCCCAATGTGCACACCTATCCAGGATCGCATTAAATGCTATGTCTAGGTCTGGAGCGGTGAGCTGCTTCCCACAGTATTCTGGCGGAAAACCCTTGAAGCTCCCGACCTCCAGCTGTCGAGGTAAGAATCGGACTGGGCCGAATCCATCCAGGGTCTGGGATAGGTTCGGCCCTAGCCTCGGACAGCCCATGGACCTATGCGGTACCACGTGCGACTCGCGTGGCTTTTAATCGGTCACTCTGGATACGTGTCGGACAGTGTGCCCCGCTTGTGACCTGTTCTGCCACTTAATCGTCTATGTGGTGTATGATTTAGGAACAGGTCCCACAACTGCCCCTATTTCCCTATTTGATGGATTCGTATCCATCAAGTGGGGAAATCGTTTCTCCAGTCCTCCAATTCAAGGGATACACGTGATTCCCCCACCGTCACTCCTCCCCAATTGCCGATGTTGGGGCACGCCATCCCGTGTCATAATTTTTTTTAAAATTTTTAAAATTATAATGCCTCCATCTTCCTTGCCCTACTCTCCTCCAGGGAAAAAACTCTTCAGCTCCCCCTCTATAAAAGCCGCATTTACGCTCATTTCGTACTTTACCAAAATCTCCAAGTATTCCAGCTTTCTCAAATCTTAGGGTTTCCGCATCTCCCTTTCTCCAGAACCTTTCGTCTTCTTCGATCGCACCTAACACGATGGTCCTGAATTAGAGTCAGAAAGTCCACCCTATCGCGGATTCCGAATTAGGGTCGTTGAGGAGGTAGCTTTGCTTCCCCGGCGGAGTCACTTTAGAGAGAGTCGATGGCTCGACGGATTGGTACCTTTATCCCTCTACTCCAGAAGACTCCATCGTCCTGGGGAGGAGGCATCTGGAGTGGCTGCAGTTTTCTCTTCCTCCCTTGGTCCACCAGTTCTTTAGCCTTACGGGGATTCATCCAATGCAGTTCAATGCTAACGGAGTCATGATCTTGATGGGGCTTTCTGCCTTGTCCGTCCTCCTCAACACGCATATCGACCTGGAAGTAGTTTTCTATGCCTATAAGCTTACCTTCATCCCCAAGAAGAGCTTTTACCCCACTTTCTATCTCCAACCGCTCCCGGGGCACCACATCTTCTAGGGCTTGCTGAGGTCAGACAAGCAGTGAGACTCTCATTCCAGGATATACGACGTCGGAGGGGCGTGGTGCTCTCCCTGGGTGAATGGGGAGCGTTTTCAAATCCCCTCGTTCTTTCTGCAAAGTAAGTACTGAGTCGTGAATTTCAGGTCCGTGCATATTTCGTCTATTTTTACTCATGACATTTTACTTTGCGCAGCCTCTGCAGAGGAAAGCAGGTTCGAGCCTCGGCTATCAGCGGGTCGGCTCCAGGAGCTGGAGGGAATCATCCTCTTTGGGTCATCCAGGGATTGCCGACACATCTAAGCTGTCCTGAATCCCCAGGTGATGAACATGATACCAAGGATGGTCTCATATCTCCTTTTCTCGCTAGATACGTGGGTCATCACTAAGCACCTTCGGAGCCAACTTGACGCCTCCGCCATGAATCGGTTCCGCCGGGATGAGCAGGGTCGCATCGCCATGGTGGGTCGTCAGATCACAGTCTCGAGCCAGCTGGCGGGTCCCAATGACCTGGTGGCACCGACCAGTCATAAGCTCGAAGAGGCGGTGAAGTTCGTGGCCGAGGAGCGTGTCAAGTTCCGTAGGGAGGAAACTGCTGCCCCTAAGAGAGCTAAGGATGAGTTCATTTTTGTACCTTAGGGCTCCGTCGGTCAGGTCATGGCTGCGTTTTAACCATGTTGCTTGCTCTTTGCAGGTTCGGACGCAGGCCCTTCGGCAGACCCCTCCCCGGTCAAGGGGAAGACCGTTGTGCACAAGGCTCGCTCCAAGGTACCCGCTGGTCGGCGTTTGGTGGTGTCCTCGGAGGATGAGGTCTCGGGAGTTGTCATCCCAAGAACAGGCTCGGACGACGACCTGGAGGGTCTGTTTATGACCGAGGGTGAAATGCCTATAGTGCCACCTCTCGAGGCGGGCAGGCTCGTGATCCGTGAGGCGCCGGCCATAAAGGTTGTGCGTGGCGAAGGGGCACCTTCGAGCCTACCCGGTGAGCCCTCTGCACAATGCACAACCTTTTCAGATGTCTAGTAGTGAGGATTTTAGGGAAGGGAATGCATTCTCAGGAGAATCTTCCAATACCAGCGTTAGCTCCATAAACCTCGAAGATTATCTT